>PVKE010003654.1:0-70455 GCA_004027555.1 Craseonycteris thonglongyai | reverse complement strand
AAAAAAAAAAAAAAAAAAAAAAAAAAAAAATGGAAGAACTGTGGATTTAATCTCTTGCTAAATAGTCTCTTGCTGCAGCCTTTTATTTCTATTGCTATTATTTATATGGTGATGATAACAGTAATATTAATAATAATAAAAAACTTCATTGAACATCTAATATCTGCCAGGCACTGCATGAGTTTTCCACAAATTCTTTCATTTGTTCTTCCCAATAAAGGCTTATAAACTGGTTATAGTCATCACCTTAATTTTACAGATTCACATGCTGAAGGTCAGGGATCTATGTGGATTATATAGCTAATAAGTACTGAGGCAGAACTCAAAGATAGGGCATTTAAAAATATACAAATAGGCAGTAGAAATTTTTTATATAGCCTGATTATATACATACAGTCCCAAATAGAGAAATGAATAAAGATTCATCACACAAAATAAAAACTCAAATCTTACATAGTCCCACAGAAAAATGCTGAATGTTCTCTGGGGTGATGGGGTAACAAAATGACTCCCAAGACATATATTATACTTTCAAACATGATGGGAATTGAACAGTTTTCAGGTTCATCAAATTTATCTGCAATGGCAAAAATATTACTTGTCTCCTTTTCTTTCTGGTCTTCTTTGCTCAAAAGAGCACTACAACAATAAGTTTCAGGTTCAGTCCAATTCATAAATCTTCAGAAACTACATATTATCTCCTGAGTCTTGCCCTAGTTACTATAGGTAGAAATAAAGTATTTTAGTAAAAAGAAAGCACATATGACCCCAATGACAAGTGTTATTTTATTTTAGCACAATTACCACAACATCCCACAAGCCTAAGCATCAGTTTGGAGATCAAGTGTCCCTGCTGTCTAATGCTGCATCTTAACCACCTCTAAAATTTAATGGCGTAAAGCAATTATTTTACATTGTTCTGTGAGTAGACTGAGTTCAGCTGAAGTGGTTCACGTTTGGGGTCTCTCATTGGATTACAGTCAGAGACTGGGCCGGGCTAGGGTCATCTAAAGGCTTCACCCACATGTCCAATGCCTGTGCTGACGTGGTTGGAACAGCTAGGGGAAAAATGACATCCACCTAGCTCTCCACATGACTAGCCTGGGCTTCTTCATAGCATGGTTCTTCCAACATAATCAGTCTTCTTACTTGGAAGCTGGCTGCTTTCAGAATGAGCATTCCAAGAGGTTATAATTGGAAAGTACCCTTTTCTTAAAAGCTAGACTTGAGAACAATACAAGGTCACACTGTCATATTCTACTGGTCAAAGAAGTCACAGAGCTCACTTGGATTCCAGAGATGGGGAACAGGCCCTACCTTTCATGAGAGAGGCTGGAAATAAAGCATTATTCTCAAATTTTATTTTGAATATTTTTCACTTAAATTTCCAAAAGAAGTAAAAAAGAAAAAAATTGTGAAATTGAGTTTGCTTAATCTTTATTCACAGGAAGAACATCATTTATGTTCCATGAGAATCTTAAGTTTTAATTAGCCTATAACTAGTATATAAAATTGACTAGCAGTCCAAGTGTACTTATTTTTGTTAGCCACTACTCTGAAATTTTGATGTATGGTGTCATTTATGGATCATAACTTCCACTCAGCCCAGATGAAATGGCAAAGATGCCAACAATTCAAGGTTATAGGGAAGAAAATGGCAATTCTTTCATAGCAGTTAAAATTATTTTGTAAAGTAAGAAGTTATGATAGACTGCATAGCAAATAATATACTCTTTCAAATTACTTTATAATGATAGCAGCAATTTTCACACACTTCCAAGGGAGAAATTTTCTTTCCAGAAGTATTTTTTAATGACTATTTAAACAATACTCAATATTGACATAGAATTTAGAGCATACCATAATGGCTTGATTCACTTCATTAATAAATCGTCAGGAAAAATCAGTGGCCCCTTAATTTGGGATTAAAAGGTTTCTTCCTATGGTCTTTAATTTAAATTTCCCAAAAGAAAGATAGGATATGAGTGTTTAAAGTTACATATATGAATGTAGGCTATCTCAAATGCAGCATTAACAGCACTGTTTTATGCTGGGTAAAACATATGATGAAGTCCGTAAGGGAAGTTGTACAAGGACTATTTGTGATAATAAGAAATAGAATATCTCTGAGTCCACCATTGGGAAATAAGATAAAGTGTGTACTTGCATACTATAAACTACTGTGTGGTAACGGGGAAAACATTTAATAGATATAAAAAGAGTAACATAGGTCACAATGCCAAATAGAAAAATAAGAAACAAAATTAGTTCCATATAATAATATAATTTATGTAAACTAAAAATCCACACAAAAATATATATAATTTTCACAAGAATAAATACAAACAGAAGGATATACCTCAAGCATGCCCTGAGGTTGCTCAGAAGGGTAAGGATATAGGAAGGAAATTGTCAATAAAATGAGATAATTTTTTAAATAAACAAAATAGAGAAGCTTTGCACAGGCCAATGTCAATGATTTGTCATAAATTGTGTAGTTATGTTCACTCAGCCCTCTTCACAAAATAAAACAAATTACTCATATAATCTAATTAGTCATCAATTATAAATTTATAAATGACTAGATATTATAGCTTCCATTCTAGAGGCTGATAAATCTAACTAGCTATTGATTAAATGTCATATTGGACAAATAAAACTATTACAACATCATTGTATATAAAAATGAATCACATTAAAATTATATTTAATAGAGAAGTAAAGGGGCCTGCTAGTCTTCCATGACTTATTCATATTTTTCCAGCTCAAGTTAATTTAACTTGAGCTCTTTAAAGCATAATTTAATGTTGGCCTATGTCTAACAACCACTTCAAGAGATTGGTCAAGAAGACATAGTGACTCAGAGAGGATTTTGAGAAGCTGGTAGAGGAGGAAACATCAGGAATCAGTCTCCCCACCTAGACACCGCATTGGCAGAATCTGTCAAATGTATCTATTTTGGAACTCTGGAGCCTATTAAAGGTTTACAAAGTCTGGAGTAGGCTTAGAGCATTTATTGTAGCTCATTTCAGCCAATCGCAACTCTTATCACAGTATTGACTACCCACCCTAACTCTCCAGCTCCACAACAGGCAGCCATAAAGCCTTTCCAGGAGCAGCTTACACACAGTTCGCAGAAGACACCATGGGTACAAAGGACCTTATCCTCTAAATATTAGGAATCTGTGCTCTAATCACTGGTTGCTGCTTCTAATCACAAAGGTACAGATTGAAGAGGTAGGTGGCCATTTTTGTTGTTCCTCCTCCCACCCCCAATTGTTAACAAGTCCCTGCCTTACAAAACTTTTATAAGAAAAAAGATGAAAAGCTTCATGGCACTGGATTTGGCAATGATTTCTTAGATATGGCATTGAAGGCACAGGCAAAAACAACAACAAAAAAGACACATTAAACTTTATGAAAAATTTTAAAACTGTGTACAGCAAAAGACACTGTCAGAAGATTAGAAAGTGAATCCAGACAATCAGATAACACATCTGCAAATCATATATCTGATATAGAGAACTCCTAGAACTCAATAATAACAATAACAACAAACATGATTCAAAAAAAAGCAAAGGACTGGATACACATTTCTCTAAAGAATGTATACAAATGGCCAATAAGCATATGAAAAGATGTTCAACATCACAAATCATTAGGGAAATACAAATCAAGCTACTGAGAAAGTATCTCACATACCTTCAGATGACTACTATCAAAAACACCCAGAAAATAACAAGTGTTAGCAAGGATGCAGAAAAATTGGAACACTTGCACACTGTTGGTGGAGATGTGAAATGGTATGCTATTGTGAAAAACAGTACGGTGATTCTTTAAAAATATATATGAACCAGGGGATGCTGAGATGGCTCAGAGAATTATGTGCTCATCTTGCAGCAACGGGGTCCAAGGATCAAATCCAGGCCCCAGCCTATGCAGACCCATATGCTGACTGGGTTGTGGCCCCAAGTTCGGTTGTCACCAGGGCGAGCCTCCCATGTGGAAGGCCCCTGATTCAGCCTCCAGCTTGCAGGGGCATGCCTCCCATGTAGAAAGCCCCTGACCCAGTTCCTGCCCTGCGTGGCCCCACCCACCTGTGTGGATTGAACTATGTCAAAAACTGATGACATACAACTATGGAGACTGCTCTGCACCCCCGCCCCCCCTTCCCTCTGTCTGTCTCTGTATCTCTTTCTGTCAAAAACAATAAAAATAAATATTTGTGTGTGTGTGTGTGTGTGGAACAAAACCATGTCACAACTAATGATATACAACTATGGAGACTGTTTTGGGCCCTTCTCCCTTCTCTCAAAACAATAAAATAAATCCTAAACAAACAAACAAACAAACAAACAAACAAAAGCTTCCCCTGTTTAAATTGCTGTCCTGATTAGGCTCATATTTTTATAGGGTATAGGTACAGAAACCTTTTAATTACATATCTGGCTTACATTATATTTATTTATATTCGAGAGAATAGAACTAAAGTAGACAGAAAGAGAGCATGTAGTAGAGAATTTTAAAAGCAAAGATTTAAATATTTTAATTACATTTAAATAAAATTAAGAATGGAAAATTCTTTCGAGCTTCAAGAGACAGATGAAATGCTTAAATTAGAACTTTAAAATGGCTCTGAAATATGACTCTACCTACTAAGATTTAATGATTTTGTTAGAGAAAGTTTTACCTGAAAGGTTAGACTATTTATCTGAAATACTGAAATACTGATTATCTGAAAGGTAGTTTAAGTCCCACACCTCAATCATAGAGAAGAATGAAGAGGAAGATATGACCAAAAAGAAAAATTGATATTGTGAATTTGACAAGCTAGTTGTTATACCGAATAGATATGTTTGAAAAGGCCAATGTGATGTTGAAAATGATGCCAAATTGTACAATTAAGCCACGGTCAAAATATGAATATCTAAAAACAAAAACCCACTTATTAGTTTATTTCTTACAAACTACCAGTCCAGGTCTCAAGTAGCATAAATGACCATAAGTTAAATGATAAAATAAAACCATATTTAATCATATAACGTAAATTTAGGTAAGCAACAAATATTCATATATAAATAACCTACTACTTAGAAATATTTTATAATACTTCAATAAAGGACCAATCATTACAACCTACTAAGCACTGTCCACCAAATTGTCAAACTGTTGAAATCTCATGAATGATTATTAAGAACACAGTATGTAATGCTGTTTATATAAGCAATGTTATAATAATATAGATTTTATATTTGATGGAAAACATCTAATACTACTTCTTGGTTTTAAAAAGAAACCCTAATTAATTTTGTTCTATGTAATCTAAAAATACAACTATTTAAAAATTTTTAAACATAAATAATCTAATTTTTAAACTAAATAATCTTTCTTACATGAGGTAGATTAAAGACCATCACATTAATCAAGAACAATACTCACTGAACAGCAAAGGAAGATAATTTTACAGTAATGTAAATTCCAAAGCCTCCCAACTATAACTTGAGTCATGTAAGAACCAGAATATATTAAGCCATCAAAAAAATAATCCATGAGAAAATTGCTGACTCCATGGTTTTTGGACTGAGTATAGCCCTAAAAATATGTTTCAGAAAGTTTATTTAGTATTATATAACTACTTGGGTTGTGTGGTTTTCAGATTTTTTAGTTTATTTACAAAAACCATTGGTCCTACATTTAATTGCTCACCACATAGAGAGGCTTTCCAACCTTCCAAAATAATAGAAACATATTAAATTTCATCAAAGTTTAGGGTGACAATTACATTAGGTTACATACTGATGATAAAAGTAACAAAAAGACATTTTTACAAGTATACCCAGTATGTGTGACCCACTAAAAAACTAATTTAATATTACAACATGAAGTCTTCTCTAGAATTACCAAAATCAATGAAGCCAATTGCAAATTGGATTCTACAACACTCTACCCATATTAAGTATTATATAAATAATCTAAACAATAGGATACAAAGCCATCTCACTCCACTGCCAGTGGCACAAATCTGGAAAAAAACATATAATTGGACCATGAACCAGAATTCTAAGTTGGTGACAACTGTTAAGATTTGGGGAATCCCCAGGTGTATACCTTAATAACCCAGATCTATTCTCAAACCACTAGAGGACACATTCTTCAAATCCTTTGGTTTGTGATTCTTGTTCTTGGCTGTGTACCACATTCTACTGAGTAATTGCACCTCTCACCAACTCAGGAAAGCTATAGAAGTACTCAGAGGAAGCTTTGCCTATTAGAAATTCTCTCTCTCTAAAGCTGCTTTATTTAAAAATTGTAATTGACATACAATAAGCTGCACCTCTCTTGAAATTCAATTTGAAAAGTTTTAACAGGTACACTTGTACATCTGTGAAACTATCACTAAATAAATCAATCAAATACTCAACTAAATACTCAATAAAAATATTGAGTATAGCTATCACCACCAAGTTTCCTCATGTCTTTTTATAATTCTTCCCTCCCAACCACATACCCTTATTCATTGGCAACCACTGATCTGCTTCCTGTCATCACAGATTAGTTTGCATTTTCTAAAGATTTATTTTTTTATTGTTTGTGACAGAGAGAGAGATACAGAGACAGAGACAGAGAGAAGGGAGAAGGCCCAGAGCTGTCTCCATAGTTGTACATCATTGGTTTTCCCTCATAGTTTCATTCCACAAGTGGGCGCGGGGCTGCACAGGGTGGGAGCTGGGCTGGGGTCTCATCTCAGTGAGAACTGAACTGGGGGCACTCCCCAGTTCAGCATATGGGTCCACATGGGCTGGGGCTGGGGCCAGGATTTGATCCTCAGTCCCTGGATCTGCAAAGTGAGCACTTAACCCACTGAGCCATCCCGGCTTCCCAGTTTGCATTTTCTAGAACTTTATACAACTGGAATCATAAAATAAGAACTCCTTTTTGCTGTCTTCTTTAACTCAGCATACTTATTTTAAGATTCATCCATGTTGTAGAATGTTTCAATAGTCAGTTCCTTTTTAATGCTGAGTAGAATTCCACTGGTTAGCTATACTTTTGTTCATTTCCATTAGTCTGTCGATGAATATTTGAATTGTTTGCAGTTTGAGACAATAAAAATAAAGCTGCTATGAACATTCCTGTATAGCATGTATGCTTTCATTTCTCTTGGGTAAATAGCTAAGAGTGATTGGCTGGGTCATATATTAGGTGTATGTTTGACTTTCTAAGAAACCGCTGGATTATTTTCCAAAGTAGTCATACCCCTTTATATTTCAACTAGTAGAGTATAAGGAGTTACATATTCTCCACATATTCACCAAAATTCAGTATGGGCAGTCTTTTTAATTTATCCATTCTGATAGGTAAGTATAATAGTAATATCTTATTGTGGTTTTAATTTGTATTTCCCTATTGACTATGATGTTGGGTCTCTCTTCATGTACTTGTCATGAGTATATTTTATTTAATAAAGTGTCTGTCTAAAAATTTGCCCAGCTTTTTATTGGGTGGTTTGTTTACTTATCATTGAGTTTTAAAAACTTTTTAGAATAAATTCTGAATACATTTTCTATGTAGTCAGATATGCATCTTCCAAATACTTTCTGCTAGTCTATGGCTTGTCTTTTATTTCCCTTACTAGTGTCTTTTGAAGATCAATTTTTAATTTTGAATATGTCCAATTTATCATTTTGGTATTTTTATGGATCATGCTTTTGAAGTCATAGCTGAGAAATCATTGCTTAACTGAAGATCACAAAGATGTTCTCATGTTTTTTATATAAATCTTACAGTTTTAGGTTTTACAGTTAAGCCTAAGGTTCATTGAAGAGCATTTGATTTTTATCTCATTATACTCATACATAAAATTATGATTTCTGATGTGGTATCAATTGAAGAAATGCATAGTGGTTAGTTAGGTGAACAAAATGACAATCACGAGTTGTATGATATAGAAAGATTTTTCAAATATTTTGTCCATTTTTCCTTTGTTTTACACAGCAGGGTACATTTAGTCCCTGTTGTTCAACCTTGCTCAAAAGTGGAAGTCCTCTATTTTTAATTTTTTTAAAGAGGATTCACTATACAATCTCTGTATTTATTTCCTACCTGGAGAACTGGGGAAAAAAGACCAGAATGCTGTGGTACCATGGGTGTGGAGAATGTCCCACACCATAAGGCCTACAGTGTACCTGGGGTCTACCCCAGGGATTCTAGGAGCCTAAGCATGTCTAGAACAAAATGAGAAAACATAAATGATGAGTCTGGGAAGACTGACAGATGTCAGATTACTGAAGATCTTTGAAGTCATATCATGGATTTTAAAATCCATCCTAACAATGATAGAAGTCCCTGAGACCTTGTACACAGAATAGTTATGGTTGGATTTGTAGTTTTAAAAGAATCATTTTTAGTAGTAGAGTAAAAAATGCATTACAGTGGGGTAAGACATTAAAAGAACAGTTAAGAAATGTGAAACATTTGGGGTAAATGTATGACATAAGTTGGAGGTATAGGATGAGATATTCAGAGTATTATGTCATGACCAAAGGCAAATGATCAGGAATAAGAAAGCATATTTTCAGATATGGTTAAAAGAAAGCATGTGAGTTTTCATAGCGAGTTAGAAGACAGGGAGTTTGGAAGGTCTATAATGGTACTCAAAAGATTTCATATTATATGAATAACCACTTAAATATTGAAAAAGTTGAAGGTTTTATGTGGGGGAATGTTCAAGAAGTTCTTTCGTTTGATAATAATATGGTTCATGTATTAAAAGTGAGGAAGAAGGAAGATGGGTCAAGATGATAGAGTAGGTAAAGGCTGTGCTTACTTTCTCTCACAACCATATCAAAATTATAATTAAAACCAGAACAACCATCATTGAGATATATCGCAAGTCTAGTGGAACAGAAGTCCTACAGCTATACAGAAGTCACCTCTGGGCTGGTAGAAGGGTCGGAGATGCAAAACGGGCTGGTCCCACAACTATGTGTGACCACTAAAAACTTGCTCCCAAGATGAAAAGTAAAACTGAGTATTTAAATGCAAGAAAAT
Source organism: Craseonycteris thonglongyai (assembly GCA_004027555.1). Classification (NCBI taxonomy): domain Eukaryota; kingdom Metazoa; phylum Chordata; class Mammalia; order Chiroptera; family Craseonycteridae; genus Craseonycteris; species Craseonycteris thonglongyai. The sequence continues at coordinate 61,404 of PVKE010003654.1, read as the reverse complement.
ATCTTGGTCTGGACTCAGACATAATAAGAGAAATAGTCTGGAATGGATGCATTTCATGGATGAGGAGAAGGGACTGGTAAGAGGTAAATAGCACATAAATAGTGCCTAATACATATAAGGGCAGGCTGATAAATTTAGCCTCCAACTTAAATAGAAAATGAACAGGAAATAATATTTTAATGAAATTTAAAAAGCAGCATATTTTCAAAGCAGCATAATTATTTTTCCACAAAATCACCACACATTTCGCTTCCACGATCTTGATGAGGCTGATTCCTTGCAGTCCTAGGCTTCCCGTTTTGTGGTTTGTCAGTCCATTCTGCTGGCCCCACTTCTTCATCTTACCCAGCTTCTTACTGTACTCACACTGATCACCATAAATGGCTTGCAATCATCTCTGGATTTCAATTGGAGAAACTTTCCACTGTTAAGAATGCAATAATAGCATATTGTTCGAACCAAACTTCTGAACACTCTTCCATTTCAATGTGCTTGGGTGAAAAATGTAAGCATTTGTGTGTGCAAGGTCAAGGATGATGGAGGGGAGATACTATGTGACTACACAGACCGGTTATATCCAGATACATTTAACACAACAAAACATATTACAGTGGAGGCAAAATTTATCAGCCCATCCTCTAGTATGTGTTCAACAGGACTGTATCCCATGGTGGTTATGCCCTGGTTGCCTGCCAAGGTGGGCTCCCCACACTTCATGGAGATGGTTGTCCCTGTCCCTCTCCTTCCAGGAAGTGCTGCTAATGCCTGCCACCAGAGGCAAGGCAGGTCTGAGTCTCCCTGTGGGCTCTCCTTAGAAGTGGCTCTGGGCCAAAATGTATGAGGCGCTTAGAAAAGGTGAAGAGCATAGGACTTGTCAAGCTGCAAGTTTGAGCACCACAAGGCCCTGCTCATGGCACCAGCATCTGTCCCCAGCCCCAGGAGCAGCTAGAAAATGCAGGCTGCATTGGTCAGCAAGTCCCTGCCCACCCTGCCTGCCTCAGACCCTTGTTTGCTGCCTACTGTGTGGTGAACTCAGCCGAAGACACAAAAGACTTAGGATCCCTCAGAGCCACCCAAGTGACAATGTTTTCACATTCCCTCACGCCCATGCTGCCCATGCAGCCCAGAATCTGCATGGTGAACTTCCAAGGCTGCCCCTCCTCTCCCAGAGCTGGCCTGGCTAACAGTCCTGGCCCAGCTCAAACCCTACATCACAGCCCCCCAAGTCACTCCCGTGACTTCTGCCAAAGCCAAGGGTTGGCCTGTGGGGACGGGGCCAGCAAGCCACTCAGCACCCCAGAGCATGTCCAGTGACAAGGGAAGTCGGGTGCTCCTGTCCTCAGTCCCCAAGATGGCTACTGAAGGCCCATACAAGTCAGCTGGTTGTCAGTCTGATGGGTCAGTGCTCCCAATTTCCTAGGCCTGGCCTACCTGTCTAGCCGGAGCAGAGCCTTCCTGCTTAACAAGGACCTCTTCCCACAGGTGAGGGAGGGGCTGAGTTATCAGCGGTCAAGACCAGTGCCCAGAAGAGGCCATGTGTGGGTCTACCTACCTGTACTGCTGGCAGGCAACTAGATCTGGTGCTGTGACATCTTAGGGACCCTTTTTAATTATAATATTATAATACCAGTAATGAAGAGTCCATGGCCTAGAGGTGAAGGAGGTTATTATGAGATTTGAGAGTCAATGAATAAAAGTATGGCAAGAAGAGAAGAGCAAATTGAGGAAGGAGAAGAAATACAATAGGGAACCCTAGAAAACTCTAAGGCCCCAGAGGCCCCACTGCATTGAAACACGAGCTGTATTTGGGATGTTTCTGCTCAGGTGAGAGAAAGCAAATTGACAAGGACTAACATGGTATTGCATTCCATGTTGTTTATTTTATTAATTCCCAAGGCAGCAATGAACCAGCTCACACTTTTCCTACAGTTTTTGGTTTCTATAGGCTGCCAAGTTCAAACCTGATATTCAAACAAGGTCAAGTCACCAGACTGTGAGCTAGAACTAGAAAAAGAAATCTTGTAAGTCTTGCTTTACTTATAAAGAATAATAGTTAATTGTCAGGAACTTTAAAAACGATTTGACCTTTCCTTTTCTTCCTCTAGAATGTTAAAAATCTAAGTATACTATCTAATTATCTCTGCTATCTTAAATGTGTTTACCATATTGTCACTCTACCTTGTAATAAACAGAAAGAATTTTATCATATACTCCCTAGTGGATAGGACTGATGCTATCCAATCTGGAGGTAATGGTCCCAACAGCCACTTCAAAGTCAACTGACCATGGAGTAGAATAACAGATTCAATCCACGGTACATAATCACAGATCTAGATAGGAGTAACAAAGAATAAGTTTTGAAGCCTGGAGGGGTAGAGAGATTAAGATAACATACATTCATGGAATAAAATGTAAGATTTGAGAACAGTTCTATTCATCTGGCTACTGGTGGGTGTGACAACTGACTTTTAAAGATGCTTTAAGTTAATGGTGTGAGGGTGAGGCACTGTAATTCTCAAAGACAGAAGCAGGATAGGCTCAACTTTGGATTTGAGAACTCCTTGAAACTCCAAGGTGAAGTACTGAAAGAGGTCTGGGAAGAGGATAACAAAAATGTCTAAGAAACCACTTTGCCGAACAAGATGATTGATATGCCATCAGTGCCACTTGGATGAGATGAGGGAAAATTTGTTTTAAAAATGAGAATTTTCTGTTGGCATACAGCAACATTACTTGAGAGAGTGCTTTGGAGGGTCATCATGTTTTAGGACCCACAGAGATAATAACAGTATAATGGCGTTTACTGAGATGATGGTTTTCTCCATGCATGCTACTAACCAATATGGAGATTCCGTTATCCTCAAATGATAGCTGTAAGAAGCCACAAAGAGGCTAAAGACCATGGCAGGATAACCAGGAAACCCTGCCCAATGAAGGCTGGTGAGTCAAGAAATAGAAAAATGGTTAGGGAGTCCTTCACTTCAAAGTTGTTAGTTCTGGCAAAGCCAGCATTTTAAAGCTTAAGTAAATCACTTAAATTTAGAAGAGATAATATAGGACAGAAATAAATCTAAATGATACCCTTGCTAGCCTTACTTAAGGAACTTATTTAATGAAAATCCCTAGTGAACTCAATACAATATACTTCATTGAAGAAAAGGGTAATAAAAAGCTTTCAAACAAAATGCAAATAACATTGAAGGTGTATATTTCACAGAAAGACTTTGAAAAGTATTGAGGAAATGTGTTAGACTCTCTGCTAAGTGCTGATATCAGAAAGATTAAGACCTGAATTGGTAGGAAACCTTGTAACTTGGGAATCAAACCCTTGCACTATGACCTGTTTGAATCCTTTTCTTTTTAAGGCTTATTTTATTGCTTTTGACAAAGAGAGACAGAGAGAAGGGGGAGGGCCTGGAGCAGTCTCCATAGTGGTATGTCATCAGTTTTTGACGTGATTTTTTTTTTTTTGTTCTACACCAGTGCTCAGGGGCCGCGCATGGGAGGAACTGGGTTGGGAGTTTCCTACATGGAAGGCACAACCCCTTGAGCCATGGGCCAAACTGGGAAGGCAAGAAGCAAACTGGGGACCTCCCGCATGGGAAGTACACCCCAGTTCAATGTACAGGTCTGCATGGGCCAGGGCCGGGATTCGATCCTTGGTCCCCGGACTGCAAAGTGAGTGCTTAACCCACGGAGCCATCCCAGCTTCCACATGTGTTTGAATCCTGAGGTGAGCATTTATGCTTTGTGAACTCAACCATTCTGAGAATCGTTTGGAAGAGGAAAATGAGAAACCCTTCTGCATAATGAAATAATGCATACATAGCACTTAACACATCAGTATTCAATACCACTTTTACTGTTATTATTATTATTACTCTCTTGAAGGAGCTCACAATCCAATATGAAAAGAGATAATTATCAAGCACAATTTCATTTACGGCTTTAAACACCTTATCTAATGACTACAACTTGTAAGATACTATTCAAGGCACTGGGGATTCAGCTGAGAATCAAAAAGATAAAATCCTGCCCTCATGGGGTAGGTCAGCTTGGGTACTTCAGGAAGCAGAGGCTGAGTCCCTGTTAGAAATGAAAGACCTTCATGTCCGAGTGTGGGGTGGAGGGGTGTGATGTAATGTCTATAAAAGATACAGAGGAAGGAAGTGGAACTGGGCTAGAAAGCTTTCCAACTGAGACATAGATATGATACCTGTGAAACGAAAGAGGCAAGGCAGCAAAACTGGGCACAGAGAGAGCGTGAGACTGTGATGCAGTTGTAGCAATGTCTCCGCCAACACAAGGGGACGTTACCATGCAAAGAGAGACTGTCGTCTAACTGCACTCCTCAAGCTGAGTGAGTCCTTTTTAGAAGGGAGATCTGATACACCTCAATGATGTCAGGGTTCACTCTTTCTGCCACGTGGATTCACCTCTGCATAAAACTTGGTCTCCTCTTCAGCAGAAATTTGGAAGAGCATGATTAGTACAGCCAAGTCCATAGCCCTATTACTGCTGCTCTTCTGTGGCTGCAGTGTTAGGGCTCTATACTTGTCTTCCTTTTCCACCCTCCATGCTAAATTCCTGCCTTCCTCAATTATCAGCTCTGCTGCTCTTGGGGCTTTATTTAATGATGTAACTCAAACCCTCTTTCTAGGTGTCTTAGTCTGGTAACCGTATCCTCCTCACACATAATTAGACAAGGGAGTATCAAGGGGCGCCAAAGTGGATCTCATGAGTCCACACGTTTTCCTCCTGCTCTCTGGAGGATCGTGACTCCTCTTTCTATCTGTTGATCCCCGAGGACTCCAAAGTGGTCCTCATGGCACCAAACCTCATAGTGCAACAAGACCTTTGCTGTCTTTGAAGCTCAACAACTCTAAGTACTGAGTCCCAAATGTGGTTTCCAGCTTTTTCTGCTCTCCCACTGATTGAGTTAAGAACTTCTTGCCTTCACACTTCATTTTACATCATTTTTAAATGGCTTGAAAAATTTTTAATAGTCTTCCTTCCCTACAACATCACTGCAACTTATGAATATCCAGTCCATGTCATTGTCATTAAATGCATTGCATCCTCCATTCTTTTCAAAAGCTACATCATTACACCACCCGGGATAATCCCATCTATTAGAATATCTTCCCCAGTGAAAGTTTTAGCAAATGTACTATCTACCACTTTGTGCCAGGAACGATCTGTGTCCCACATGCCACCCAGGATGGAAGTAGGCCATTCTCCAAATTTCAATCCAACTTACAATTTGTTCAGAACATTTCTGTTACCAGCGAAGTTAGTTCAGTTCCTCCACAAAGGAGGTGCTGATATCAGGTTAGAAATGCAAGAGGGTGGAGTTTGTCTGCTTATTGTTGTTTTTTTTATTTTGGGGGAGGTGGATGGTAAGGTCTGCCTGTAAAAGATTAAGGGAAAAACAGAATTGAGCTGGGAAGAGCTTGAGCCATAATACTGATCTGACATTTATGAGAGAAGTTGAAGTACTATTGAATTGTACACCTGGAACCTATGTAATTTTTACTAATCAATGTCACCCTAGTAAATTTAACAATAAAAAAAGACTGATTTGAACTTGCACATTTCACTGCTCCTTTATCTTATTGGCATGAATGTGGAGCAGAATGGTGCCCAGCTAAAGTATGCGTGGGTGGGTCTCTTACCAAAAGAAAAAAAAAGTAAGTACATATTGGAGAACAACTAGTAGTTGCTGCCACAACTATCTATAGCAAAGAGAAAATGGTGTTGATGGAAATGAGGGTAGAAAGAATAATGCCCTTGAAGCAGATGCCTTCTTTATGGAATTAATGAATTTTGACAATAAGAAGTACTTCACAAACCAGACATCTGCTCTGTCTAGGAACTTGCTTCTTCCTTACTAATTCCTAGTTATATGTAATTTACCTAGAACCTGGTAACGCTGATATTTTAAAGAGCAGGTCATTTGTCATCAGGAAAATCAAATGCAAATCAAAACCACAATGCCAAGAATTGCTTGAAAATGCCAACTGCTGGCAAGTATGTGAGGAAACTGGAATATTAATACATCTTTGGTGACAATGTAAATGGTTACAACCATTTTAGAAAATGATTTATCAGTAACTACTAATGCTGAACAAGTACATAACCTATTTCACTTCTAGGTGTGCATTGAACAGGGGTATGTAAATTTTCTTGCCAAAGATATGTACAATATTCATAGCATTGCAATTTGTAATAGCTAAAAACTGGAAACTACCCAAATGCACATCAACAGTAGAAGATATATTTACACAATGAAATCCTATTCAGCAATGAGAATAATATGCACAAATAACATAAAAAGTGTTGAGTGAGAGACATAAAAGAGCACACAGGTTTAGTCTATTTTTACATTTGCTCAAAAATGGCTAAATCAATCTTAGAAGTCGAGACTAATACTTCAGAGAGTAGCACTTTGGAGAGTGGTGAGTGACTGCACATGAGTACAAGGTTGCAGGGAAGGTTAAAATCACCTCATGCTACTATACGCTTATCTATTTCTAAATTATTTTCAACTGCAATAAAGCACTCTATTTCTTGATTTGGGGACTGGTTTCATAAGTACCGTATATTCATTTTATTAAAATTCATTAAGTTGCACATGCCGTTTATTAATTTTTACATACATGTGTTTAAAAATTACACAAATAAGAATAAAAGCAGATGTATATAGATTCATCTAATTCTAAAATCAGCCATGTTAGTAAACTATACATAATTTGGAACTGAGTAAAGAGGATGCCCCCATCTTCACAACAGCTAAGGGAGTATTTCTTAGAACTTTCTCCTAGAAACATGACTAACATCGACCTTTGTTCTATTTTATCATTGTCCCTAAAGTTGCTTAATAATTTTGTAAGAAGAAAGGAAAGGGCACAAAAAAAGGGAGGGAAAGTAGGACAATTTGGGGAAAGCCAGGTATTTTCTGTACTTGCTTAATACTTTTAAATCTTCCTTTCTCTTCTTACCACTCTTAATCCCACCCTTTAGCCCCCTTAAGAATTATTGTTTAAGTTATTCTTGGTCATTTTTTTTCTGCTTTGAATCTGAATAAAAGAAAACAGTATACACAAGATGTTTAATGTTTATTGAGGATGGCCAATAGAGTTAAAGAAGGTAATAAACTAAGCAAAAATGTCATTTTGTGATCATTTTTCTGAAACATCTTGAGCAGAATTTGTGGAGGGTATATCAAATTATTAATATTTACAAAAGCTTCCATGTAGGTCACTGAATAATTATAAATAATAGGCCTAGAATTGAAGGAAGACAAGTATGAATTTATCTCCTTTAATCTTCAGTTAAAAAGGGTTTATCTTTCAACTTTCAAATCTAGAAATGAAAATAATGGTTCCTTCCAATGGGATAAACCACTTAGCACTTTATATACTCATTATATTTACTTATATTTACAATGAAACCAAATATCCACAAAAACATTTTGTGAATAAAGTATATACTTCAAAATAAGCCCAGAAAAACAATTTCACTTATTTTGTTCTATAATTTATTATATTTATAAACAAAAACTAGAGTCAATCATTATAAATTAGATTTTAACATTTTTGTTCTAATTATATCAGCATGTTTAGAACCATGTAAGATAAACTGAAATTAATGTGATGTAAACAGAAATGTTTATCTTGAAATTGTATGATGAAATTGAATAAAAAGTATTTTAAAGTTATTGCTACAAGCATACTTTAAAAAGTTACCTAATATTTTTATGTTAATATTTGAGCCCAATCATGCATGTTGGTTCCATTTATTTTGCTACAGTTTTTTGGGAGTTTTTTGTGGCATGTGTGTTGAAATATTGGATAAAATCTTAATGAATTTTAGTCCAAGAAGTGTTTCTTTCAAGTCTCATGATAGCTTCTGACACCAATATTATTAAATCTTAAATTTAATTTTATCATGTTTTCCTTAATTAAGAATCCTAATGTAATTTGTGTGGAACTAAATTCTCACCAGATGAGGTTTGTAATCTATCTGTTTATGTATGCATTTAAAAGGGAAACAAATAAGCCATGAGAAACATTAAACAACTAAAAATCAACTATAAAATTTTGTCCAAATATGTAATAACACATTAAGTTATACAAGAGTTAGAAAGCACATTACTGCCTGTCAAAACAAAAATTAATTCTCTCATTTACTTATTCCCTGACCACTGTTGAAATTTCAATTCATCTGTATTTCTGAGTCTTCTCTTTGAAAGATTAGTAAAAACCCAAATAAGCAATCATAATCAAAGATCTCATTGTCATTAACACATTTTGAAACATAAATTTTAATTCTAATCTACTTTAGTTATCCCATGCAAGTTGGAGAGTGAAGAGTAAACGCAAACAAGAAAAAAGGAAATCAGTTGAAGGACAAAAGAGCAAGGGGAGTTCAGACACAACTGGGTTGAAAAGAGAGAAGGAAAGGAAAAGAAGAATTCTGGGTGGTACTGCCTTAATGGTATCTGAGGGTACACACTGGGATTCTAGGAAAGAAAAGAAATTGTGCTTACCTGTTAGAAATAGGCAGTTTCTGGGAGCTGTCCAATGTACCAACTGAACCATCATAGTCAGACTTACCTTCTTAGTAGGAATTGATGTGAAGGGTGGTTTCCTCCTTGAATCAAGGTGTCTTTTCGCTCATCTTTGAGGGAGGGGCTATTTTTCCTAATACATCTTTAAAATGATTTTCTATCAAGTTGTCTGCCCCATCCTGTCTTCCTAAAACTTCCTACACTGAAAAATTACTGGGAAACACAGATGGAAAACATGAACCCTCCTTTGTTAAAAATATCAGAGATAAGGTGAAATCAGTGAGATTTTATTTTTCATTATGCCAAATTAAATTTTTCCTTTTCATCTTAGAAAAAAACCAAACAAAAAAAACCCAAACGATTTAAGGATAACCCAAAAATCTCCCTTAATAGAATTCAATAAAGTATAGTTTCTGCTCTTTTGACCTGTTAGGGCAGTATAGATCAATGAGAAAATAGGTCAGAGGAAAATGTCAAGGATTTTCCTTTGTTCACAAATAGTGATCAGCAATTTAATATTTGAAAGAGTTCTCAAAGGCGGGTGAGCTGATATGAACCCATTGGTTTACCAAAGGGTAAATCGCACGTTTAAAAGATTGAAGTTGCGATTGGGGGTGGGGAGGGTTTGTTTTACCCCCCACGCTGGGATTAGCCACTAAAGCAAGCTCAGAGAAAATACGCTGAGCCTCGCTTTTTCATTTTATGGCCATCATAACGTTTGCCCCCCGAGTAAAATCCTCTGCTTGAGATGAGTGGGAGATGAGGGTAGGGAAAGGAGAGTCAAGTGTCTGGATTGTTAGGCTGGTGATAACAAAGCGCACTGTAGAAGCCGGGGTTGGTAGCGAGGCAGGAGAGATGTTTACGACACCCTGCCTGGAGAAAGCCGGTTCCAACAGCGACTCTGGGGAATGCGCTCCGGCCCCTCTGTCGTGCTTACTTAAGCTAATGGGAGCGCTTGCCTTTCAGGAGCGCTGCACTGGGATACCAGACAAACAGCTCCCCTGGACCCCTGGCAGACAGGGCCCCTCTTCAGGACATCATTAAAAGCACATGCACTTGCTCCACACTCACTGGTCGCGTCGGGTGGCGAGACTCAGGACTGTCACTCGGAAGCCAACGAGAAGCTACACGGGTGGAAAACATCCTCGCTTTGAGAAAGTCAAAGCTAAATGAAAGAACTACGTGAGACTAGGAGCCTGGAGAATATTAGTTGGCCTCGGGGGTAAAGAGAGACAAAAAGCACAGCAGGTAAGAGCTGGGGATTGTTGCCAAGAAGGAACTGTCCCAAGCGGCGCTGAGAAGTGGATCTCAGAATCGCAGGCCTGACCCCAGGCCTCTCCCGTGCCTGCTCCAGCGTGTCTCCTGCCATCAGCTTCGAGAGGGACGTTGCCATAGCCTTTCCTGTCGGTGCGACTAATCCTGTTACCGGCCTGGTTATAAATATTAATGCCTCCAGGCCCTGTGGTGATGGTGTCGCATCAGATTCGGGGCTGTTAGGAGGCCTCACGCCACGGTCGCCCTTCCCTGCGAGAAACCCATGAGACGCAGGGCCAAGCGGACGCGATGGCGGCCTGTCCGGAGAGCTGCGTGGACGCCACCGTGCTGGACTTGGTCGCAGACCTGTCCTTCGCGTCCCCGGGACGCCCTCTCCTCTGCGATTTCGCTCCCGGGGTCCCCTTTGGGGGCCGAGGCCTCGTGCTCCAAGAAGGGAGACCCGGCAGGCTGGCGCCCTTTGAGGAATTCTATCCAGAAGAGGAGGGGGAAGTAGATGAAGGGGAGGAGGAGGAGGAAGAGGAGCCGGGGCGAGGAGCCTCCCTGCTGGGCCGCCCCAAGAGGAGAAGGGTGATCACCCACGCGCAGCGCCAGGCCGCCAACATCCGCGAGAGGAAGCGGATGTTCAACTTGAACGAGGCCTTCGACCAGCTGCGGAGGAAGGTGCCCACCTTTGCTTACGAGAAGCGGCTGTCCCGGATCGAGACCCTCCGCCTGGCCATCGTCTACATCTCCTTCATGACTGAGCTCTTAGAGACCTGCAAGGAGAAGGAAGCGCGCTGAGCCGGCCTGCGCGGCACGTGTCCGCCGGCGCCCCGCCCGGGCGCACGGCGTGGGGGCGTTGCAGGGCCCGCGCTGGGTGCGGCCGACAGGCTGGGGCGTCCTGCCTCGTGCAGAGGCTTTGGGATTGTGCCAGGCCCACAACACGCGCGGAAGTAGTACGTGCGCGCTCGTTTTCAGTGGAGTGGGCCGAGGGCGGGCGGGGCAGGTCAGAATCCGTTGGAATGAGCTGAGCTGTCCCGGCAGCATGCGTGCGCTCGGAAGCCGCAGCCTCTCTGCACACCGGCCGACTTAGGGATTTATGAGTGTCCTCTCCCTTACCTTTTTTAAAATAGAAATTTAAAAAAAAAAAATTTTTTTTTTTTTTTAAGCGTTCAGGCCTGCGCCTTTTGGAGATCCGGGCGCGGAGACCCGGGAGGGGAAGCTGTGTGTGGGCCTCCCGAGAGACCGGGAGGCGACTTCTCTGGTCCGTCTGGTTGTTTTAGGCTTGTGGAGAGACAGAAGGGGGAAGACACGAGAAGGGGAGTCGAGGGTACCCGCGACTTCTGAGAAGGGACCTCGTTCTCGCTTCCCCTTCCGTCTATGGTGCAGAACCGGCCTCGTCCGCGTCCCTCTGGGAGCCGGGTGTTTGAACCGGGAGGTGGGAGGGCGCACCTCCGGCCTAAGCACCTGGGGCGCCTCTGGGACGTGGGGCGCCCCGGCCCTTGCCCGGGTTTCCAGTGTCCTCGGGGAGCGAAAGGGCGGCGTCTTCCCAGGCGTGGCACTGTTACAGCTTTCGCTGCTGGTAGGGAAGATAGCGTTCGTTCTAGTCGCCGTTTAGGGACAGGCGAGGTGAAAAGTCAAAGGGGATGCATTCTTCCGCTTTGCAAAAATGTGTGCAAGGGAGATACGGCTGAAGCGGGACTACACTGAGCGGCGGCCTCTAGTTGGACCTTCTGCCATTCCAGTCCCTCCTTCTGGGCGACCCGCTAACCCCTGACCTGGGGTAAGAGCAGGTGAGGCGAGGAAGAGGAGCGAATAATGCCCACCCAACTACAAATTCAATAATCCTAAAGGATCTCATTCTTCCAATACACACACACACACTCACACACACTCACACACACACACATACACACACACACACACACACACACACAAATTCAATATGTTTAACAAAATTTGGGACACTTTTGGATACTGATCTTTTCCCACTCAGCCTTATAGAATAAGCAGCTTTTCTTTGAGTTTAAATATGATTCAAACATAGTTTTGATTACTGTACTTATAGCATCACATCGATGTTTCACAGCTTCAATCCTTCACAAGTGCGTAGCTAAGGTAGTTCCTTTAATAAAAAAAATGATGCAAAGACCATTCTTATAAATGTCTTCTCCGGGGAAAGCCGGGACGGCTCAGCGGGCTGAGCGCTCGCTTTGAGGCCCCGAGGACTGAGGATCGAATCCCGGCTCCGGCCCAGGCAGGACCCACATGCTGAACTGGGGAGTTCCCACAGTTCGGTTCTCTGGCTGTCTCTGTCTCTGTCTCTCTCTCTATCTGTCAAAAGTAAAATAGAAATAAATATGCACTGAAGATAAAACAATTACTCTCTATAAAATATATATATATATATATAAAAAAAGATATAAATGTCTTCTCCGCCTATGATACTATCCTGACATGAGATAACTAGAAGTAACATTTCTGCATCAAATGAACATTTCAATGTGTGGCTACAAAGGGCCAGATTGCCTCCCTGGTCGATTCTGCCAGTTCACACCCCACCCCACCCCTTCCCCAGAGTTGGGGGGCGTGCCTTCGTTTAAAACCTCTCCTCTTCTCCTGCCTGTAGGGACTGGGTTAATTCTGAAATGGCCACCCTCCCAAAGATGATTTCTTATGTTGATTGTATCTTTTCACTAGAACTTTTTCTACCTCCACCATAAAAACATCAGATAAACATGTTAAAACAAAACAAAACAAAAATAACCAGCTAACACCAAACAGGAAAACCAGGGAGCGTATTTTATTTTTTAATCCTCTAGCATGTTTATTAAACAAACTGAAAATTGAACAATGACCTGTAAATCAGTTTATAGAGTAAAATTACTTTTCTTTTTCTAGACAGCTTTTTGGATAGGGAGACTAGCATGTTTGTATTTTTAAAGATGCATGTGATGTTACTCATTTCAATAGGTTAAAGGAAAATAACTATTTATTGTCTCATCATCAAACAGTATTCTGCTCCCCAATTTATGGAGTGCTAGGGGTTCCATCGACCCCTCATGTTCATCTAGTTATTCGTTTATTCAGTTAAAAAAATGCGTTGGCACTGGATATAGTGTACATGGAGTCAAAACAGAAAGTTCTTACAGAAGTGCCCTTCCTCCTCCCACTTCAAGTCCTCCTAAGGTTGAAACATCTTAAAAAAAAAAGGCTGCAAGTGTTAAATAAGTAGAAAAAAAATGGTTCAATTCTAGGAATCATTAATACTTTGCTGAAAGAATTAATTTTGCCAACCAGAAATTAAGGGAAAAAAATAAACTTGGAGACAAAGGGCCTCAAAATCATTGAGCTCTGAAGCGTAAATATAACCACTCGTCTTCTGCAATCCTCTCCCTTATGTTCTGAACCACTCTGTGATCTTAGTCATAGGTACATAATGCTCTCCAGTGAATGCCTCTTCAGCATAGTTAATGATACCTTTTTTAAAATCCTTCTAAATAAAAAGCTATTTTCCTATTACTAGCAGAATTATGTCCTTAACAATTCTGTTCCAGTTTATAAATGGTTTGTTTTCTGTAAGTTTATTATATGTTTAGAAGCTGCTCTAAAAGGTAAAGTCTCTTAAGGCATTTGAAAGATCATTATACTAATGGAATAATTTGAAGCCAAATAAGGATCAGAAACACAGAGAGATTGACTTACTCCTTAAGCCAAATTATCCCTAGAGATAAGACAAAATTTCAAACATTAATCTGCTGCACCTCCGTATCCTGGCACTCAACTTTTCTAATGAATGTGATAGTTTTAATTTTTACCACATTAGATCCACAAATTCAGTGTATTTTTTTATACAAGTGTTTTTATCCCATGGTAAAATTGTTTTATTCTTTATTATTTTCTAAACCAAGACAGATAGAAATACCAGTCAACGTTGGTTTTCCAATATATTGCACTAGTTAAAAAAAATTTTAATGGTTCATTCACTTCTGGAAAATTGTAATTTGTTTTTGAGATCTTAAAGTTATTTGGACATTTGAAATCTACCATTTTAGTCATTGCTTGGAGTCGATTTATTTATGCACTCTTTACTGACTGAACACTGCCATTTGGTCTCAAACTAAGTTCCCCATAACTATCAGGTTACTATTAATATTCAGACATGTAAACCAAAAAAGAGATCTAAGTGAAATCATATTTGAAAGACGTGATCAGGCTTTCCAAGAAAAGTAAAAATAATCAGAAGTCTTTGCCATCAACAGGCAGCCATGCAGGCTGATCATCTTTTACAGTTGCCTGATGTGAAAGCAGATTTTGGCAAAATTAGCACTGGAAACGGAACTAAATATTGTGCTAGTATGCATAATTCCTGTGTGAACATACAATTAAGACCCTTGGAGTGGTGTTTATTATTGCATTTGTCAGCATTTCCATTATAAAAACACTATCATGGAAGATTTATAACATGGCTATAAAAATTCTGAGTTGAAACTTGATAAGCACAGTTTAGCATAACTTTATTTTCTGTAATCACAAACCTTCCAAAAACTTTTCAAAGGTAATGAAGACACTTAATTACATTTCACAGGTGAGGTTCCAAATGGTACCTGCAATTTAAAACACAAGAGATTCTATTTAATACAAAATATAAATGTGATTATGCTTTTATTTTTTATCAATATGAGCTGGCAGATTAATATTAAATTTTAAGTACAAAAATCTAATTTCATAGGGCTATAATATGTATCATTAAATTATACTTAAATGTGTTAGAAAAGCATTGAAGTTTTGACATACTCGTATATCTGTACATTGGCCCGAGTTCATGCCAAGGTTCCTGAACTTTGCCAACATTTTGGGTGAAGTTAAGCCTGTTTCTGGTCAGTGCCCTTTCTTCCCATGAATGCTGGACTAAAAAAGGTTACAAAACAAGAGTCAGCAGTTCTGACCATTTTGTTTTGACTTTGGGGTTTCTTTGAATCCAAAGCTCAAAACCAAACCTGGCGGAGAAGGAGAAGGAAGGGAAAGAAGCAATGCAAACTGACGGGAATAAAATACCAGTAAGATGGAAAAACTTCACGTCTTTAGAAACCAAAGCTGATAAATTACCAAAGCTTTCTCTGTGACATCAAATTTTTAGTTCTGTGCTTCCAATACATTTCTATAAAGAAGTATTATATAAAGACTATAAAGAAATGCAAAGAATAGTATGAACACATTTTAGAAGTCTCTTTATGGCTTATGTTTGGTAAAATTCTACCCTTAATTTTGCACAAGGCAAAGAACCTTGAATATTTAGTGCAATCAAGAATTTGATGACCATTATAGAAATTATCATAATAAAGTATCTTATGTTTACTTAGTTCTTTGTTATTTTCAAAGCACCATTCACATGCTTTCCCTCATTTGATCCTCCCAATTGAATTCCAAGAGGATCTAGAATCCCTCAGTTAAACTGAGTCATCGGTATACCATCTTAAAAATGCATTTACTCACTGAAATCAGCATGCTATGGAGATTCCTAAAAAGGACCAATGGTCACATATAAACAACACAACACTTTGAAAAATATTGCCTTCACAGATCAAAAGCACCTTGACATACTCTGTGGATGATAAATTATACAAAAGGCTGATATGGTCTGGCTTGCTCAAGAGCCGAATTTTACAACCTTCTACTTAGGGCTCTCTGAAGGAGATTTCCACCTGCAGCAAGCAAATGTAGGTGACCTCAAAGCAGCTGGTATAGACAGCTTTTTATGATATCCTGCCTTCAAAAGGAAAAGCAACATCTATCGGAATATGGAAATAGATCAAATAGTGGGTGAACAATAAAAGGCAGTAATGTCACATAAAGGTGTTTGAATGAATGAGGTTACACAATTATTTTTCTGCAGATAATTTTGTGACTTCTTCAAAGCCTGGTAAAATCACAAGCTATATTCATTACTGATAAGATCTTGGACTCATTCACTATATTTAGTCCTACAGTTTAGTCAAATGTTGGCTATGTTCTACCCCATAATTTAGTGAAATTTTGGAGAAACTAGAAATGGTGTCAAGGACCACCAAGTATTTGGTTTATTCGTTTCGGATGAAGTAATCATATCTATAACAACTAGCAGTACTATCTATGATAATATATACTGTATTGCTTAATTACATGAAAGCACATGTTCTTAAGACTGTGTTGAGTTCTTTATGTAACTATGAAAGTTCTGATACTAATTTTACAGTATATTACTACCCTCATAGCAATGAGGAGATGGTGGTGTACAGAAATCAAATAACTTCCCAAGCTCATGTAGCTAATAAAGAGAGGAGCTAAGATGTAAACGCAATGCAGAGTTTCAAACCAAATTCTTAGGGGAAGAAGTTATTTATAAATGATTGTATAATTATTATATTCAGTTGAAATGATGTGGTAAAAATGAGTATTCTTTATCTTTTTGGGGGATCTCAGAAATATAGGCATGGATTTATCATGTACCAGAAGGATACAGTCTCTGTAAAAAAAAAAATTTAAAAAAAAGCTGGGAAGATGGACTACTGATGAAAGTTTTTGAATAGGACTTGAAATAATATTTGATGGATATTTTAAGGCCACAACTTTCTTTTAGTAAATGCAATGCACATAAACACAAGCTTTGGAATTTCACAGAAGTGAGTTTGAATCGCAAGTATATCACATAACACTATGAAAGCTGGTACAACTTGCTTAACTTCGTTGACCCTCAGTTTCTTCATTTTTAAAATGGGTAAAAATATTCCTCTCATAGGGCCCTAATGAGGATTGACTGAAATACATACGCAGAGTAAATGGTGTATGGCGAGCACTCAGTAAATGGTAAATACTATTAGAATACACACCATCATCATTATCCTTTCAATTCTATGGTAATGAAAAAAATCTATAAACAAGGTATCAGCTTTACCACCAATAGTAAAATGTAAGAGCATAAAATATATAAAGAGCAGGACTCATTATATAATGTTTTTAAATGAAATGGGAAAAAAATCAGTTTTCTTTTATCTCCTGATATTTTTTATGACTAGAATATTTGAATGCCAGCATTCAGTCCAAATATATGCATTTTTCTAAGTGGAGCAACGCACCCTCAACAGAGAAATACAGAGATCAAGCTCCGTCATTTAACCTGCTGCTGTAATAGCATATATATTCAACAACAGATGTGAGGTGATTTTGAAAAAAAAATCTGAATTTCAGAGGAGTTCTATTTTGTTGGCAGCCCAGACATTATATTTAAGTATATGTTTTCCAAATGAGTGTGCCTTTAATCAAATCAGATAATTACTGATGAAAAAGCTCTGTACCTTAATTGCAATGGTGGTTGTACTAATCTATGTATGTACTAGAATGAGATAGAACTATTTCTTTTTACACTAATGCCAATATCTTAGTTTTGATATTGTACTGTACTATGTAAGAAGTAACCAATGGAGAAAACTGAGTGAAAGGAATACAGAACCCCTCTGTACCATCTTTGAAATGTCCCATGAATCTATAATTATTTCAAAATGGAAAAAAAAATCAGGTAATTGCTATGACATTTCTTTGAACCTTTAAAGTACCTCAAAAATGTAAAGTACTATTAATATTAGGGAGACATTCACAGATATTTGATTTGTGTCATATTCTACAATTTTTCTTCAAATGTCTCATGAACATGAAACCCAATTTGATTCATGGCAATATGTGGGCCCATGGGTAAAAATCAGGACTCAACCCCTAAAGGGGATAGATAGCCAAGAACTGAGAATCTGATTCTGGGTTCCTTGGTTCATGCTGACATTCTTGGGAAGAAACATTCTCAAGTATGAATTTGGAGAAACTTCACATCTTAATTCTCCTACTTACTAAATTAGATACAACCCACTTAAAACATCTGGGCTTCAGCAGCTACCCTGATCTGTAAAGTAGAAATAATAAATGCAAGGTTCTCTAAAATATGAGAAGTTATCCTACAGAGTACTTGTATAGAGCCTCACACAAAATACTTAGCCGGGGGAAAGCCGGGACGGCTCAGCGGGTTGAGCGCTCGCTTTGAGGCCATGAGGACCGAGGGTCGAATCCCGGCTCCGGCCCAGGCAGGACCCACGTGCTGAACTGGGGAGTTCCCACAGTTCGGTTCTCTGGCTGTCTCTGTCTCTGTCTCTCTCTCTATCTGTCAAGAAGTAAAATGGAGATAACTATGCACTGAAGACAGGGAGATAATTTCTCTCTATAAATGTGAAAAGATAAAAAAAAAAAACAACAAAATACTTAGCCAATGTTGTTGTTTGTGCTACTTCAATGTTGAATGCTTATTATATTGAGCAAAATGTCAAGCCAGCCTTTTAGAAAGACTCATGAGAACACACGCAAAAGCAATATTAAAATTGCTTTTCCGGGGAAGCTGGGATGGCTCAGTGGGTTGAGCGCTCACTTTACAGCACCAGGGACCGAGGCTCGAATCCTGGCCCAGGCCCTTGCGGACCCATGTGCTGAACTGGGAGCTCCCCTAGTTCAGTTCTCTCTCTGTCTCTGTATCTCTCTCTCTCTCTTTCTCTGTCAAAACAATAAAAATAAATAAATTAATAAAATAAAATAAAATAAAATAAAATTGGGAAAGCCGGGATGGCTCAGTGGGTTAAGTGCTCACTTTGCAGCGCCGGGGACCCAAGATCGAATCCCGGCCCCGGCCCGTGCGGACCCATGTGCTGAACTGGGGAGTGCCCCAGTTCAGTTCTCTCTCTGTCTCTGTATCTCTCTCTCTCTTTCTCTCTGTCAAAAATAAATAAAATAAATAAATATACATTTTAAAAAAATAAATAAATAAAAATAAAAATAAAATAAAATTGCTTTTCCTAAACAGAATCAGAGTCTTATACAGCACAGCATATGTGCCCAACTTAAGCTGCTGTCCTAATGATGTGTTTTTGTTTTTAAAGCATAGAAATTTAAAGGTAAGGCTTCAGTCTTATAATATATGTGACCATCTTTGGTCAGCTATGAAAGTCACTGTAAACCCTACATTACTAAAATAGTCTCTAAAATAGGCACATAAAACTTTTTGTGTGAAAAAAGTGATATCGCAATGGTAAATCCTCTGGGGATTGATTTTTGAGCAACTTCATCTTGAAAGCTCCAGTGTTGGTGACAGTAACTGACAAGTAGGACGGCCTCAGTTACTAAGCTTTCACGCATGCCCGATTGAGGCTGACATGGAACCTGAAAATTCCGGCCTCATTCAGCAGTAACAGGGTCATGTTTTGATTTAGGTTCCTCAGGGACGTAGGAGTCCCTGTGTACCCAAGAAGGCTAAGTGGCTGCCACCTGTCTCCCACAGAACAGAATTGGGGAGGCAAAGAGAAAAGTTTTCTTCTCTTTGGAGCAGCAGAGACAGAAGTTGGATCCCACAGTGCCTACTCGAACATCCTGTTATTCTGCCCGTTATTGTCTCTGAAAATTTGGCACCTAGCCTTATACTTTATTCATACAGGTTTTTTTGTTTGTTTTGACACTAGTGGATTTATATAAAATCTCTAAAAAGCTGTGAACTCTTTGGCTTAGATTTATTTGCAATTAAAATATAAGTTTTTAGAGAGATAAAGTTGGCTTAACTTATACATAATGCCTCAAGATGTAAAAATGGCTAACTCTTCAGGGATGCCAGGATAGCTCAGCAGTTGAGGATTTGCCTCACAAAAGCAAGGTATGGGGTTTGATTCCCAGCTCCAGACTGTGCAAAGCCACGTACTGCACTGTGTGCAACTGGTAACCACTGAAATGAGTCAGTGGCAAAGGCCTTGCCTACCATTTGAGAGGCCCCTGGTTTGGTTCCCACCCCACACAGACCTACACCCGCCTGTGTGGAATGAAACCATCTCACAACTAACAATGTACAGCTATGGAGACTGCTCTGAGCCCTCCCCATCTCTCTTTCCTCTGCTTTGCTCAAACAATAAATCCTTAAAAAATACGGTATATTTTTTAATGAGCAACTTTTTTTCCCCTATTTACTATTTTATATGACAATTTTCCTTCTTGAATAGAAAGTTAAAAGGATAATTATTAAAACCCTTGTTCCTTTTAGAAACTTTGATTCAATTTCAAGTGGCTTATTTGAGGGTTGATGGTAAAGGGCCTTCTGAAATTTATTAAACTTGTTCTGACTTGGGAAACACCCAATTTCATACATTGTCACCATGGGTCCATATTTTTGACCCAAAAAAACCAAATGTGGTAAATATAGTTAATAAGCATTTGACAAGTAATGGTTTTGTTCATTGTAGGGTCGTATTGAACATGCCATACCATTTCTTTCATCACTATTCATTTGCCTAATCTCACCAAAGCCTATTAAAATTAGAGCAGATGAGCTCAGTTAAAAATATATATTGGATACCACTCTGTTTCAAGATGACACACCACAAATTAAACTTCATACACTTATTAGTGTACTACATTTCATCAAATTCAATCAACTGCTTCTAAAATTAACATGAAACAGACTGAAAAATGAACAGAACTCAAAGCATTACACAATAAAGAACAGTGAAACTCTTCCCAAATTACATCCACATGAAAATATGCACACACCTCAATCCAAACCTCAAGGTCCTTACCCTGGACATGGCAGAGCTTTTACTTTTATAGTTATAACTCTTCTCTCTACTGTATGATTAATATGTATGCAAACATGCATACATGTAAAAGTATTACCATCAGAATACCTTCACATGTATTTTAGACTGGATAGCACATATGTAACTTTTTTTATTCCCAGCTCAAACCTTAAAAAGGGTTCTATTTTTCTTCTTTTTCATCCATACTTTGGTTGTTTCATTCTTTTTTACTAAGAGGTATTTCCTCCGTGAACACTTCATATGTCATAAGATTGATTGTTGAACATTTCCCTCTTTTGTCACCAAAATTTAAATAAGCATCAGTGTTTTTACATGCTTCGGTTCTTGAGTTAGGATTAGTCCCACATAAGTATATCAGGCCTGAATATAAATACTCAGACCAGCAGTCAGTCAACTCTAGAAAAGAAAGTGTCTGGAATTGCCATTCGGGAAACCTACAGAACACTCATTGATTAGATGTCATGAACTCAATGAGAAAAACAGAATTTTCCCTGGGAGCACAGCTACTTCCTCCTGGAGATTTTCAAGAGTATCTGAAGCTTAGGTAATTTACCATATCAAAAAGAAGTTAGAAAGGACTCAAGAATGCTCTCTGAACACTGGCCCTGTTTGAGAAAATCTAAGCCATATTTTACATTAGGACATTTTTGGATTCTTACAGCTTGCTTACCAAAATTTCACAGGTAGGAATTTAGTCTAAGGAAGTAATCAAAACTATGTACAAAGATTAGACTACAAAATATGTATCTCATTCTTGTTTATAATATCTAAATATAGAAATTAGCCTAGAGGTCTAAAAAGTTGAGCCATTATTTTAAATTGTTGCAGTCGTTAAAAGTGTGAGGTACAAAATAGTTTGTGTGATGGAAAGATGATTCCAATAAATAATAAGTAAAAAAATATTTTGCAAAGCAATATGCATAGCATGATTTCATTTGTTTCATATGCAAATGTGTGCAAATATGTATGTGTCTGTATGCATCTTTATATAAATATAAATGTTCATTTTATATTTACATTATAGTAGGATTGATCATTTTTGTACTTGTTTCAATTTTCCCAATTTTCCACCATCCCTTTCAGGTCAGAAAAAAGAATAAAATTATTTTACAGCAAGTGGGTCTACATCAAACTAAAAAGCTTTACTGCACAGCAAACAAAACAAAACAAAAATTAGTACAATGGAAAGGCAACCTATAGAATGGGAGAAAATACTAAAATATTTGCAAATCATATCTGGTAAGGAGTTAATATCCAAAATATAAAAAGAGCTCATATATTTCAACAGTAAAAAGCACAAATAATCTGATTAAAAATGGGAAAAGACTTGAAAAGACATTTTCCAAAAAAGACATAAGAATAGGTACATGAAAAAAATGCTCAACATCACTAATCATCAGAGAAAAGCAAACCAGAACCACAATGAGACACCACCTGAAACCTGTTTAAATAGCTACCATCAAAAGGATACGAGATAAATGTTGGTGAGGATGCGGAGAAAGGGGAACTCTTGTTCACTGTGGGGAGGGATGTAAATTGGTATAGCCACTATGATAAATACTATGGAGATTCCTCAAAACATTAAAACTATGATATGATCCAACAATCCCACTTCTGGGTAGAAACGAATATCTGAAGAAAATGAAATCAGTATCTGGAAGAAATATCTGTATACCACCATGTTCATTGCAGTATTACTCACAATAGTCAAGACGTGAAAACAACCTAGTATTCATCGATGGATGGCTGGATAAAGAAAATGTGGAATATACGTACAAAAGACTATTATTCAGCCATGAAAGAGGGAAATCCTGCCTTGTGTGACAACATAAATGAACTTGAGGGCATTGTGCTAAGTGAAGGAAGTACAAATGGAGAAAGACAGATACAGTATATTCTTACTTATATCTGGAATCTAAAAATTCAGAACTCATGGAATACAACAGTGGTTTTAAGGGGTGTGGGGTGGAGGAAAGGGCAAGACATTGGTCAAAAGGTATAAATGTCCAGTATTAGATGAATAAGTTCTGAGAATCTATTGTACAGAATGTTGACAATCCTGTACTATATACTTTAAAGTTGCTGAGAGTAGATCTTAAATGTTATCACCACAAAATATGAAAAAAAATATTATAAACAGTAACACAACAATACAAATTGTGAGTTCTACTCTTAGTTTATGGCAGGATGCTGTTACTTAAGTGAGAACTCTTTTTTTCTTAACTCTACATTTAAACTAGGTACTTAACATGCTCAAAAAATGATAGTCTGTAATTATTTTTTTACTAGAGAGCAGAACATTACCAGCATATTAGAGGCCCTTCTTGTGATTCCTTCCAATTATTGCCCTTCTCTCCCATGAGGATATCTAGTGACTTGATTTCTAACAGCCTCAATTAGCGTCCCAGTTTTTGTATTGTTTCATATGAATGAAACACAGTTTTAGGAAAATATTGATTTTCATTTATAAAATTATCTTCACTAAAATAAGTATTCTTACAGGCCCCTCACCCCGCCCCCACACACACACACCACAAAAGGGGAAAGTTGAAATAGAAAGATAAGGGTTAAATTTACCATTAAATATACTGAGTTAAAATTAAAAGAAAAATTACCTGGCAAATATGCACTTTAATTTTATTGACACTGAGATGGAAAATGAAAATGGAAATGTTAACATTGTGAAGTGTTCCTTCTTAAATACAGTTGAGTTCACCTGTAACTCACACACACACACACACACACCACACACACACCCCTAATAAAAATGGCTACAGCAAACTACACTAATGCTAAGACTTCTACTAACTGGTCAGAAACATACTTCAAATTTCTAAAGAAATTCATGGTTTTTTAACAATTATACTACTAGTTTGCTTCCTATTTAGCCCCATGGAAATGCCAGTGTGTGTGGTGTGCTTGTGTGTTGGCATGCGAATGTGTATCTGCTCCAGTGTGTGTGTGTGTGGGGGGGGGGGGAGTACACAGAGATTGTGTAGCATTTAATATTTATTTTTTCAGTGGATACATTAGCATCTGATCAATGTGATCCCCAAAAGATTTACATATTCATAATCACATTTTCATTAGCATATTAATATTGACAAAGTTTTTATATGCATGGTTTGAAATCTCTACCATATACAAGAAAAAAAATTCAATTTTTAACATAATTTCAAAATATTTAAAACCTGCACTGCTTTTAATAACTTTTATTGTTTTCAACATGTGACATTTTATCCCCATTAGCAGTAACAGATGTCTAATGCATTAAAAAGAAAAATCTTGCACACGTGTTGAAATAGAGGGTTTTACTGAAAGGAAAGCATGTGCTTTGATTTATATTAGTCAAAATTTAGATACTGTACTTGGTGCTATTTCAGGAAATGAAAAGGTGAGGAAACAGTTATATACCAATAAACTAGAGCAAAAGTCTCCATAGAAACCAAAACAGTTTCAGTGGGAGGCACTTAAGCAAAATTAATACCTAGAATATACTCATATTAGTCCCTTGAGAGCCAAGTCGAACAAAACAAAACTCTGTCCATTGATTCATACATGTTACATAGTTTTCACAATTCTTCTCTGTTCACATTTAATTGTCAAATATTAATCAGTCATCAAGACTATGAAAATTTGGGTGAACTCTAAAAAGAAAAGATCACAAAAAACAGCAGTGTTTACTTAATCTTCCCCAATTTTATTACTTTCACTATTACTCAAAAGGAACACAAAGGGAAAAATGAAAAGCAATAAGTAAAAAATCCAATTTCATCTGTTTGACTGTTTTTGTGCCTCATTTTTCATAGGCACCCCCTTTCCTGTAGATTGTTCGTTATCCACCCCACTCCCCCAATTTCCAACCAGTGAGGAGTGAGGAGTTGCAAAGCCAGCTGGGACAGCAATAAGTTAATTAAACAACTGCTATGCACTAGTTATTTACATAAACTATATTATCCAAACCTTACAAAATATTTCCTGTGATAGATGTTACTAATATAATGACTTTACTAATAAGAGAATAAGTTCAAATTAATTAAATGATATTGTCCAAGCTTAGATACTTGTGGAGCCAGATTCTGACCCAGTTTCCTCTTTCTCTAGAGGTAATGGTGACAACTGTTGCCATAATGTAGCTCTCTGCCCATGTCAATTGGCTCAAGGCTTGCATATACTCCCTGCAAAGGTGGCCCAGCGTTGCTTCATGTTTTTACAAGCATAAACTGAAGGGTTCCTTTCAGAGTTACTATTAGCTCCTATGGTTTCAATTTACATCATCTTTTAAATGGCACGCCTGTTGCTACAAGGATGTTTTCTGTTCGTGCAGTTTGTATTATGTCCCCCTACTCACATGCTCTATGTTATAATTGCTTTATGTTCAGAGAGTGTGAAATAGTTCTTTGCATATAAATTGAGCTATTTTCTTAAATGCTTCAGAAATACATGCATTTCCATATGAATGTGTCTGTGTGTGTGATATACACATATAGTTTCCTACTGCCTGATGCTATAATAAACAGGCTACCACAAGACCATATATTCCTTGGTATGATCTTCAAGTTATGCATTTCATTAGTCTCTGATCCATAATTACATAATCATAATGCTATCCACTAAAGTATCCTATATATGATATTCATGACTTTTCATGGTATTTGCAACAGCAAAGGTGGGCAACATAAATGACTGTTAGATAACTCTATCCCGTTTTGGCCAGTTGCACCCACTGTAGTGCAAACTGGCTCACTGCCTTCATGCAACTGCACAGTTACCTTCATGTTTTTTCTCCTTGCTCATTTTTATTTTCCTGCTTTTTAACAAAATTAAAATTAAATTGAGATGAACTTCTAAATGTCAAAATTTAACATGAAAATGAAGACAATTTGTGCAGGTATTTTATCATTTTAACAAAAGGAAAACACGATTTCTGGGTTGAAAACTAAGGCTGCTTGTGTTCGTACACAATACCAGTATAAGAAATAATTTGCTAAGTTTATGTCACAGCCAAGGAACCCGAAATAATGTCAAGAACAACATCAAGGTCAGAGATGCTAAAAGTTCTAGCATCAAGAGGACCCTGTGGACAAACCCAAGGGAAACATGTTTGAAGAGCAAAGGGATGTATTCAGACTAATCTTAACTACAGGGCTAAAAATTTTTCATGAACGCTTCCCATAAATTTATTACCAATGGATCAAATGACAAAAGTGAATATAATTCTCAGATTTATGGCATTAGATTTATTCAGAAATAGAGATTCTCTTGAAATAAAAATTCCAGCCACTGGGAGAATTTCCAGGTGAAAAGATACAATTTATAGCATTTTCTTCATCAGCTTAAAGTATAATGCTATTAGTACAGCTCTGATTTTGTGGATGTTCTTCAGAGTAACTCACTCTTTCATAAGTCTAATGTTTTACCTTCATCCTCAGACTGATTTGCTATAATTTAATGATAGTTGCTTTTTAATATTCTTATATCGTTAATAATTGGCTTTTGATGTATTGCACTACATTATGGTTTTAGTTGTTCATTTATCATTCATGTCACAAAGATAAGTAGCTATGTAGAACAAAAAGTAAAATAATTATAGGTCTCTCCTGGTTCCCTTCTTCTCTGTCTTTCTCTCCCCACACAGTCTTTTTTTTTTCCTCTCATGCTGTCACTGTTAGATTCATTGACTAAGTGTATATGCTATACATAAAATTAAGTTTCTTCTCCTATCAAGATTCTTTCCTTCTATAAAAATGAATGCAAATTATGTTTTAAATAGAAATTATAAAGAAAACATGAAGATATATCTTATTACACTTCAATGAAGTTATTGGGCTACATAAATGTCTCATTTAGGAGACAGAGGATGACAGAATGATCAAGAAGGTGAACCATTTCCTGACCCCCTTTACCCAAGTTAAATGTTCACAGAGGTTCTTACATGTGGCCCCGAATTAAACAAGTGCATAAATACCATAGTGAGAAGAGAGTGAGAAATAGCAATAATGTAGCCTTGGTTTATGTTTAAATTGGGCTGCATCAGATTGAGTTTTCTTACTCTGTCCAGCATCCAGTTCTTATTCTAACTCTCATTACCAATTTAACAAAAAGCTATCAAATATTTATTGAATGCTTACTATGGACTTGACTGTTCTCAACACAAGTTTCTAGTTTGGTTAAGATATCTTGCCTAATAGTAGAATGAGGGACAGACACACAACTTGTGTAGGTACTGGATGGAATACGTGCAAGCATTAGAAATAGCAACTATTGTGATGAAATATATTGTAAGTTCTGCAATATTTTATAGACAGGATGTAAGATACAAAAAGAACTGGGTACTCTTTTAATTTCCTCATTTACTCTTTAAATCCTTCCTTTTGCATTTACAATTGAGAGCAAATGCTTCATCTCAGTCTCTTAAGATACTATATAACTTAGTCTTCATTCAAAATAGTATCAAGAGAGTCCAGATGAGATAGGGGAGTAAGTAAATGCTCTCCTTGCCTCCTGTCATGTCATGTCACATCAAAATTTCAACTAGACTACAGAACCACCACCACTGAGAATAGCCTGAAGTTTACACAAACAGAAGTCCTATAGCTAAAAACATACAGAAGCCATCTCGAGGCTGGCAGGAGCAGAGATGTGGAAAAGGCTGGTCCCACACTTGTGTGTAACCATTAAAAATAAAAAAACGTATCTTTGCTGCAGAGGTCTCTCAGAGAAGAAAGAGGTCCCAGTCCCACACCAGGCACCTCAACCCAGGGCCCCAGTGCCAGGAAGTGAAGTCCTCGTAACTTCCGGCTGTGAAAACCAGTGAAGACTGTGACCAGGGAGGCTAAGCCCCAGGAGTTCCTCTTCAGAAGCCCACGCATGGACTTGCTTGGTGATGGACTCACTCACTCTGAGCTTCAGTTTCTGGGCAGCAGCTCGAAAGGCACCAGTGATGCACAGGCAGGTACTGAATTGTCCCGATTCAGCGCAAGGGCTGGAAGAGCAGCTTCCTCCCTGAAGGAGAACTGTCGGAAGCTGTTTAACTCCTCACCACGTCCCAGCGTGCAGATGCAGGTGGACACCATATCTGAGTCTCCCTCTACCCGGCTAACACCAGCCATTCACCCGGATTCCCTGAGACCCTTACCCACCCAACTTTCAGTCCCATCCAAGCCACTTTCAGTGGCTTTTCCATACGAATGGCTTGTCTTGTCTCAGGCTACAAAATTTCCCCAAATTTCTCAAAGGTTCACAAAACCCAATGCAGCAGCATCTGGCTTCAGCACCGCCCATACCCCTAGCCGAGCAGCCCCAAGCCCAGCACTGGTGGCAGCTGGCCTCGTTTATAGCTGCGCCTCTCCCAGGCACCTCTAAGATCAGCGTAAGTGGCAACCATCTGCAGATCACTTTGTAGCCCATGCCAAGAGGATCTGGACATGGCAGCAACTGACCTTGATCTCCATCAGAGCCCTACCCAAAAGGGCCCAGACCCAGCAAACCCAGTGGCCAGCTTCACACCACACTAGAGCATCATCAACCACCTAGACAAAGGACACACTAAATTGAGGGCAGACTCAGCAGGCCCCAGAGCCTTGCTAAAGTGAGTCCTTCTCCGTAGGGTCAGCCCCTGCACAACAGTTTCTCCACCGTAGTAATGGCCAGACCTTACAACCAATCAGCTTGAGGGTCAACCTCCCATTGACTGCTTACAAGAGACACACTTCAGATTGAAAGACGCACACAGACTGAAAGTAAAGGAATGGAAAAACGTATTTCAAGAAAATGAAAACAAAAATTAAAAAGCTGGGGTAATGATACTTATTCCAGACAAAATACACTTTCAAACAAAGGCCATAACAAGAGACAAAGGAGGGCCCAATAATTCTACTTCTGGGTATTTAATTGAGGAAACGCAGAATGCTACTTTGAGGGGACATGTGAGTCCACACGTTCTTCACAGCGTTGTGTACAATGGCCAAGATGTGGAGGCAGCCTGGGGGTCCATTGATGGGTGAATAGGTAAAGAGGAGGTGGTACATATAGACACCGGAAGAAGAATAATTGTCTTGGGCCACACATAGAATACACTAACACTAGCGATAGCAGGTGAGCTTAAAAAGAAAAGAAAAAAATTGCAAAAAATCTCATGTTTTTAAAAATTTTACAAATTTGTGTTGGGCCACATTCCAAGCAGTCCTAAGCCACATGCGGCCCCTGGAACACAGGTTGGACAAGCTTGCAACACAATGTTCTCTATGGATACTCCATCTTGCCAGAAAAGGACAAAATGCTCTGGATTTCAAAAATTTATTCTAGCTAATTGTCAATGACTTAATCGAAGTGATTTTTTTAAGTAGGTACTCCAGTTCGGCAATTGTAATATCTTAAAAAGTTTATATAAATTAGAGTAAAATGATCATTTAATTTAAACTAGGGAAATTATCTAGATTCCTATTTTTATTTCACTTTCATTCTATGGAATTACTCCAATAATATGATTCTCCCATACCTATTAACTCATAGAAATGACAACTAAAGCACATTTATAACCGCACCTTCTATTGCTGATGTAGTCACACATAAAAGCTGATTGTCATTCTGCCTTATCTAAGTGTGCCATAAAATTATCTCTCTCTCCAATTTAAGATGTGTGTTAAAGTACTGTAAAATACATGAACAAATTTGTAAAATATCTGGGTGCCCAATTTTCATAGAAGAATCAATATAATGAAATTAATAGTGGATAGATGTTACGTAGCTAGAATTAGAGTTTATTTTCCTAATAATTATATCAGACAATAGTCTATTTTGAAAAATGGCCTAGTTAAAAAATAAATATAATTCATTTATAATACCCGCTCCTCAGATATTCTAAGCCCACTGGTATGCTTCAGAATTAACATCTTTGTCTTTCCCTTTAGGGTAACTTTTACAATTTCTTGCCAGCCCAAAAGCTTGACTATGAATTTAAAATTGCAATAAGGTTGATTATGACCATTACTGAATACTTTTTTTTTCTCAGTCATTATATACACTTCATATTCCTTGGAAATATATATATATATATTTTTGTATTGTTTTGACAGAGAGAGAGGGGCCCAGAGCAGTCTCCAGAGTTGTACATCATTAGTTTCATTCCACACAGGTGGGCGTAGGGCTGTGCAGGGCGGGAACCAGGTTGGGGGCCTTTCACATGTGAGGCACACCTCAGTTCAGCGTGTGGGTCTGGATGGGCGAGGGCTGGGACTTGATCCTTGGACCCCAGGGCTGCAAGACAAGCGCTCAACCTACTGAGCCATCCTGGCATCCCCAATTATTTCTACTCTTGAACACAACTATATCTAAAAAGGCCCATTATAGTTAAAATGAAGAAATAGTGAATTATTGTTTGCTATTAGTTCATATCTGATAGTGAAATAGAAAGGTATCCCTTATCTGATGGACACATCTCCAGGTTCTAAGACCTTGATAGAAATTGAGATAATGCAATAAGGCTGGTGGGCTCTTGTTTCCTATTTCATTGTGGTCTACCCACCAGAACTAAATTCAAAAGACAGAACTGGACAGCTTCAGCTACACTGAACAGGAGGCCTGGAAGAGGCTCCGATAGGCCCAAGGAGCCAGGCCAAGACCCATACAGGAAAAACTACTGAGTCCCTTGGACAACAACCTTTCCTTTCTGCACAGTTCTTCCTGCCTGTCAGCCCAGCCTCTCCAGTATGTCCCAGTGTCCTTTGGCTACCCTGAGCCACTCCTGTCTTGAGAAAAAACATCATACAATTCACTCTAAGGTGTTAGTGATCTAATATGTTACCTCACGTTGGGGACTTGGCCACTTTAAAAAAAGAAGCCCAGAGAAGACAATGCCAGGCCCCAAATTAATAAGTTACCAGTGACAGATTTAAGGCAGGACCATGGGAAGATCAAGGTGGTTTTTGGAGGGAGCCTTGTCTGCTCCTTTTCAAATCACTTCACTGCCCATTTTACTCATTTCTGGCATAACAGTTTAGTCCCACAGTTGACCACACATGGGTTCCAGAATTAAAAGGAAACTCATACTCATCACTTAGGAAAACATTTTCAGGTTCCAGATATTGCCAAATCTTGGTCATAAGCAGTCAGAGAGAAGACTTTGTCATCTATAAAACTGAGTAGTCAAACTAGATAATTTCTAAAATCTTTTCAAGTTTACAAATTTTCTATTTTTCCAAATCATCTATCCATTTACTTCATTTTGCAGATGAGAAGCTGATGCCTCCAAATCTCCCTAAATCCAGTCATTTTGTTTCTCAACGGTGTACCATCCTGTCCACATCCCCACAGCTACTACAACAATGTAAGTTCTCTCAAGTCAACTGATAGACTTACATCAGGTATTTTGTGGACTGGTGCAAAACTTCCTAAATCTAATTAGATAACTGTCTAATGCATCTCCTGCACTGTTTGTCCACAGACTGATATCTCTAAAATATAAAGCTGGTCATGTACTTTCCCTGCTTACCATTCCTTAGTTTTCTAATTGCATTAAAAATAAAATCCCAATTTCTATGCATGACACACAAAGTTACTGTGATCTGAACTTTGTAGCATTTCTGGTAGCTCCCACCTCACCCACTCTGCCTCCAACCACTGGACTCTTTATAGGGCCCTGAAAAGGCCATGCATGCTCAAGTCTCCACGCCTTTGCCCATTCTACTCCCAATGTCTTTCATTCCCCCCACCTCTACTATTTCAAATTGGGTTAACCCCTATTCAACCTTCAAGACTAAAGCTGAATATAATGTGTATTTCAATACATGCTTACTGTATTATGTATAAATATCTGATTCTGCTAAAGAGAATAAGAGAAACAAGGAGGATAAATGACATTAAATATGGAAATAGGTAACCTAAGAGACATCCTAGACATCAGTAAATAAGAATGACTAAGCATCAAATAGTCATGAGGTTCTCGGGAACTCCATGTTCATGAGGTACCTATAGTCGTGAGATCTTAACCCAGTTCTCTGGTGATGACAGCCAGGCCAGCCCACCTGTCCTGGCCAAGACTGAAAGATAAAACACCTAACTGTTTGGCAGGTTCAGTGTCAAGCCCAGCTGTGAACGAGAGGACTTGCTTTGTGCTTCTCTGATAGAGCAAGTATGTTTTAGCTCCAGTCACCCTCCATCACTGCTCACCCTCAACTTAGGACCTCTTATACCATCAGCCAGGAAGGATGATAGAGATGGAGAGGGGGAAGGAGAGAGGGATGAAAGAGGAGGGAGGCTGAGGGTGGTCCAGGGTGGGTGGGGGGAGGGAGAGAGACAGAGAGAGAAAAACAGAAGATAACATTCTGTACTTGTGTATACCAGGATCTGGGTAGCACAGTTCTTCCTGCCTGGTTTGCAGCCTATCCCAGTCTATTAACCTATCTAATATACAAGTATCTCTTTTTCTTGCTGTATGTTTCAAATTGACTCAATAAACCATGTGACACATGCATCTTCCCATTTGTACCGTGGGTCTTTTTGTGTGTTTCTCTCTGGGACAGACTTCTTGGAAATGTATCTGAAGGCTACTATGGGACTGAGGTCATTTCCCAATACGCATAGGAGTCCTGCCACCTCAGACCAGGCCTAGGGTCCTTCCTTGGCACTCTCTGAGAACATCTATCACAGCATTTTGCTGTATCTGTTACAAAATTGTTTTCATGTTTTATTTCCCATTAGACTGTGACATCATTGATGCCAGAGCTAAATCGTACTCAGAGAACCTAAAATAATTAAAAACTTTGACATATTTTTGTTAAATTACAAAAGTATCAATAAACCTGCTGCAATTAATTAGTGCCGACTGAAACCAGAATTCAGGTCTCCTGCATGCGCCTTAGGCAGAACCAGAACCTTACACTCTCTCAAGGTCTTAAGTAAGCTCCTCACAGCTGTATCTTTCCCTAAGGAATCTGAGGTGGAGAGGGCAGACATTGATCCCGACTAACTTCAGGAAAAAACACCCAGTCAGATCTCCATTTTGGAGGTTAAATAGAAAATAACTAATGAGCTGGAGTCTCAGCTACCACGTAAGATTTTTGAGGTCCTATTATGGTTCATAGCATTTTTCAAAGAGTAATGGTGTCAGTATTCCCCTAGATGTCTTCTCCTTCACCATCTTGAGATCCAATAATGATATGCTACCGTCTTGACTCTAATTCTGGATAGAGCATGCCTATTAGAGGAACATCAGCTTGAATTAAAAGTTTCCTGGCCATCCATACCACTTCTTATTTTTTGTTATGACATGGGTGATAGTAACAGGAATTCTTAAAACTCAATGCCTACAATAAGGGGCAGGCAGCTATTTGCAACCATCTCTTTGAGCAGAAATGAAGGCAAATAATCCTGGTGCTTTTCTATTTGCCACTGTGTGCTCTAATTGCTTTCTCTGGTCAGTTAAGCCTTTGATTTCCCCCTGTGTATGAAGCCTGATTCTTTTTCTCTACCCATTCTCTGTTTTGCTCACTTGCTGCACTTTCACTCTCTCTCCACATTCTGCTCTCTCTGTTAGGTTTTCTCTCTTGCCATTTT
This sequence comes from Craseonycteris thonglongyai, assembly GCA_004027555.1. Taxonomy (NCBI): domain Eukaryota; kingdom Metazoa; phylum Chordata; class Mammalia; order Chiroptera; family Craseonycteridae; genus Craseonycteris; species Craseonycteris thonglongyai. Next base: position 28,374 of record PVKE010003654.1, on the reverse strand, counting down.
TACCATCTTCTTTCTCCAGGTCTTTTGGTTCATTGTTCAGTCCCTCCAGCAGGATCTCAGAGAATTTGATTAGGAATGTATCTGCAAGAAGATACAAAGGTACAGCAAAAGCACTGAGTTCCGACTGAAAACAATTCTCCAGACTGCTTGTCACGACACTCCAGCAGAATTATAAAATTCATCCAGAAAAAAATATCAAGACATAGTTCATTATAATTTAACTTACAAAATAATCAGATGCCTGAAACCCTTTTTGAGAGGAAGTAGTAGGAAAGAGAAAGGCTATCTTAAATTTAAAGATTGTGTATAATAATTCTGGGGTAGTCAATATCTTTAAAGTATCCTATTTCTCTATATGTTTGAAAAATAATTTTAGGTCTTAATCAACTGTGTGCTTTAAAATAATACCACTGACAAACCATAAAATATAATTTCCATGTAATTATTTATGTAAAGACAACCCAAATGCCCAAACTAAAAATTAAAACTTTCAAAGACATTTTGGAAAATAGTCATATATAGTTTAAAAAAGTTTTATATCACCAAGTATACCTCTAAAATTTCCGGTCAGTGAGAATTTTGTAAAAATATTCTGCTAATGCAAAATAAACATTTTCCCTTAAAATGGTAGTAGTTTAGTGTATTTTCATAAATGTATGCTTTTATATTCTACAATAAAGAGAAAAAATACTGAATTTTCCCAAAAATCTAAAGCTTGAATACTCTCTCGTTTGTTTTTTAAAAATTAATAAAAGTGATATAAATCATCTAGACATACCCAAAATGGCATTTGTTGATTGTGCAGCATTTTTGATATTTTGTGAGATTTCCTCTTCCCTAAGCTTCTTTTTAAACAAAGTTCTCTGGGAAATTGTGTCCTCTTGTGGTCACTGGCAAAAACAGCATGTTTTCTGCAGAAATAATCAATCTGAACAATGGATATAGGATTTAAGGCTTGGAATGAGGGGAAAAGGGGGACATTTATGGAAAAAAGGAAATCCTTTGAAGTAAAGAGAGATGAAAGATGTGAACAATTATAAAAGAAACTTTAGCTGGAAAAAAGAAGAATGTAAATCATTTGATTTATATTTAAATTGCTCAATTATCAGATGATTAAAATGGAGGTAAAAATGCTTATCCTATGTGGGAAGTTTTCAGCCATGATAAAAGCCTTTATGCATAATTATGAATTTATCACATTATTTCTTCAGTTATTGCAGCAACTCTGAAATAAGTAAAGTGACAGTGTATTTTAACAAGGTTAATTGACAGCAAAGAAGGGACACAGACTTTCTAACCTGCAAACCAAAGAAGCTGTTATAATAATGGGAGGGGGGAATGTTCTTTTAAATTCCATACTTTTCCACACTCTGATTCTTCTCTTCCTACAAGTTCAGCAAACGCCTACTTATCTCATCCTCGTTGTGCATGCAGAATGCCTGATACTTGAAAAATTAATATTTATTTCAAAATGTGATTGGTTCATTTGGGAGGTAATGTTGGCAACTCAGTATCTTGTACTTCATACACTTTTGCTTTATTTCTGGATTGCATGCTCCACCTTTTCATTCATTATAACTTTAATTCCTCACTCTTAAAGAAATTCAGAAAGAGAACGGTACAAATTCATGAATTAACCTACCATCAAAAGAGAAAAAGAAGGAGCTCTTAATTAGGGCAAGGTGTTCAAACACCAGTAAGGCTACCTGGGGTCATTGAGGAAGAATTTGCTTTTACACAGAATTACCAAAGCTGCTTGTGCTGACATAAATTTTGCATTCCACTTTGGTAAAATTCTCTTTTAAACCCCCACAGTGTTCAAATCATGATTTAACCTAAGATGTGCCGTGTCATCGGAGATGCACTCCACTGCAAACTTTTTCAATTTGCGCCCCCTTCTGTGTGAATGCTCTGTGCTTCATTCACGAAATACAGAGAAAATATTTTACAGAACTCCAAGCCAACAAACAGGTGGTAGCAGGTCACCCGAAGATCAAGGAGTAGACACGGATTTCAGCACTCACCTTTTGTATACACCCAACTCCAAAATTGAACACATTGCTAACAATTTCATAGTGTATATAGGTGTTTCCTGTCCTTCTCTAAATGTACCTAGGGATGACATCCTAAGAGAATGCCAGTGCATACCCGACTGTAGATACAGATATGAACATATGCAGATGCTCAGTAGGACATTTCCAACTGGTACTCCTAACAGTATTTGTTTATTTGTTTTTAACAGAGCACACATTCCTTGGGAAGGACCGCACGCATACCAAGTTTGTCATTTGAAAACAAAGCTCATTTTGAACTATCCATTGCAAAAGAAAACTTTTTGTTTACAGTTAAAATTCTTTTTTTCAGGGAATTTGTTTTAGAAGTTGACAAAATGATTTAATTCCGATTAATCCAGTATTCCTAAAAAAGATAAGTTTTTCAGCGACATCCTTCAAGTCAGGCTGAGTTCAGCCCCAAAGGGAAAATTTCAAATCTGTTTTTAAGAGCCCTGGAATTAAACTTTTGGAAGTAAGCTTTCGTATGCTAAGTTGAATATTTTGGAAGTTACTGTTGCATATGCAACATATGGAGAATTTTATTAGGCTCTTCAGAACATAGAAGGGAATCCCACCTTTATTGTTGCACCATCCAGACTGGATAAGAAGAATGTTAAATGTCAGGTAGGGTATAGCTATAGATGAGTAGTAGCTTGGTGGGATATTCCCGCAGGAAACGCTGTAGTTTGCAAAGTAGGGCCTGTCAAGCCCCACACCTTTTGAGAGGTAATACACTAGGCAAGCTACAACCGTCTGCTCAAAAAGAAACCTTTCTCATCCTCATCCTCCACTCCTTCCAAGAGTTCAAGAGAAATTTCTTCTCAGAACTGCAGCCATTCATTGTGACTCCCTCAGGAAGACTCCGGGCTGGGATGGTTCTGGTTAGGTCATTCATTTTAAAACCTCTTCTAGGTATTCTGTTATCCGGAGCTTCACCTCAGCCCTGGGGATCCCTGTACTGAATGGCCAGGAGTTCTTTATCCCCTAGAAGTTTAGTGCCCGAGAGGGGCTGGGCTCGCTTGTTTAAGAACTAGTCTTGGAGATTGATGACTTTGCAAGTTGGGCTGGTTAATGACCCCTGGCTGCTGCGCAGTCATGGACTCAGGTTCTCCTCCAGTTTCTCCGCCCCACCTCCCCACTTCCACCTCCCCCCACCCCCACAATCCCAATTCCCCTTGGTCAGGTAAGGTTTCCTTTACACTTTGCCCACACTTTCCTGTCTTGCTTACCCACAGCCACAAAGGAAAGAGTCCAATTATTTGATCTCCCTATTTTTGAGAATTCCGCTAAAGGGGGGAAAAAAAAAAAAAAGATTGGAGATTGATGTTTAAAAAAACAAACAAACAAAAAAAACACCCACCGAGATAGGCAAAGGTGGAACATTTTGAAGAATTCTGCAGCCACGTTCCAAAAGGAATTGCAGAATACTCTGCAATTCAGATTTCCAAGACAGAACACTAGGAAGAGAGCAGAGCAGAATTTTTGCCTTATTCTGTTTCCAAGAGATAAAGTCCTACAGGCAGGAGATGCCAACACAAGGGTGCCTAATCGGAGGGCAGATTGTTTTAAGGAGACCTGCCCGCCTACCATTAAGTGGAGGTCTGAGAGAATCTGATTTCCAGACAGGCTTAGATTTTAAAATATGGCAGCAATTCTCGAAACAGGAGTTGGCACGCTGTAGTCATTGTTGCTGAATGTTCCTAAAAATTGTAATAGACAAATCCTGCTAGTCGCCCCTCCCCCCAAAAGGACAACCTTGTTGGTTCCCTGTGAGAGGGATGCCTCTTGCCCTCACTTCCCCTGGAAGGCTGAGCCCCTCAGTCTGCCCCCAAGGGCTCAGGACCCTGAAGCTGCAGGAGCCACAGCTGGGCACAGCCACGTGGCCTGTCCTCGCAATGCCTGGACTCCCGCCTCCTTCATCAGATGCCTGCGACCCTCTGCCAAGCAAGGGGCACTTCACTTAATTCTGGCCTGTAAGTCTGGACTGGAGGGAAGAGAGAGTGGACCTCGGCCGGTGCAGGGGACCAGAGCACAGGGAACATCACTCAGACATCCCCCAAATCTCAACCCCACCTCTCCCTCTCTCTCTCTCTCTCTCTCTCTCTCTCTCTCTCTCTCTCTCTCTCTCTCTCTCTCTCTCTCTCTCTCTCTCTCACCCACACCCACCCATTACTGCTTTTGACTTCTGGTTTGCTTTGTAACATAAGGTGTGAACACAAAAAGTTTATTCTATCTCAACAGGAGCCAAAAAGAAAAAAAGAAGAAGAAAAAAGAAAAACTCTAGCATTGCAAAGATGGGCTTCTCTTCATAGCAGCTTCCCTTCCCTTCACCAGCTTACCAATTTTTGTTGCTTCCAAACGGCCAGATTCTGCATTAATACCCATCTGTGAGGCTCTTCGTTGTTAATTTATTGGATAGAAATGCTTAAAATGTAAAAGTGCCCAAATAAGCGGAATGCCTTCGGGGCCCAGGGTGCGCTCATAATCGCCCACTCGATCTCCTAGGAATGGAGTGTGGGAAAGGGGGCTCTCTCAGCCCGCAGCAAGGTTGAACCCTCATCTCTCTCGCTTTCTCGTGAGGCCACCTTTAGCGCTCACAACGCAGGGCCTTATTGGGCAGTGAGACTGGGACGCAATGGCCATGGGGCCCCCCACCTTGGGCTGGCCGCTCAGGCCATCCAGGCGGCAGCGAAGACGCTGCGCGCGCTGCCCACCTCCGGCCCTGCTGCCTTCTCCTAGAACAGGGCTGCCTCTTTCTAGCACCTTCGGAGATGTAGTCCATCTGGGTGTTGGAAAGCTTTCGGTTGGGTCAGTGTGGAGGGGAAAAGGCGGCCAGATGCTTCTAGGGGAGGGGTGAGAGAGCAGGCCGGGGCGCAGATCCGCAGTCCCCGCGGGGCGGCCACGTCTTCAGAAACGCCCACGACCTTGAGGCCAGCCGCGGTGGCTTGGCCCTTGGGGCCCCGGGGCTCCGTCTACCTGACCACTGGGTGGGCTCCGCGGTTGCCAGTTTTCTTGCCTTTACCGCCGCCCCAGCGACCCCCAACCCGGCCCTACGATCTCGAGGGTCCTGGGGCAAAACGAGATATCACCCACTGCGTAGGAGCTGCTGCCGTCGCTGATGTCACAGCCACTCCGGGAGGGACCGACACCGCGGCCGCGACGGTCCCCTCCGGCCGCTTCCCCGGGCTGAACTCGGGTGCGGGGGCGCGGCCCGCGCTCGCTCCGGCGCGGAAGGAAATCGCCCCGCGCCCGCGGGCGGAGGGCGGTAGGGAGGGAAGGGGGAGGGCAGCGAAGAGGCGGGCAGAGGGGCCGGCCTCCCGGGCAAGGTCGGTTTTGAATGGTTTGGGAGAACGAATTGTTAGACCCCGAGGAAGGGGGGTGGGGACGGAGAAGGGGTGGGGGGGGGTGGCTGGAAAGCGGAAACTTTCCTATAAAACTTCGAAAAGTCCCTCCTCCCCACGTCAGGCCAATGACACTGCTGCCCCCAAACTTTCCGCCGGCGCGGAGGTATAAGAGCCTCCAAGCCTGCAGCTTTCGCCCAACTCCCAGACACCTCGCGGGCTCGCCGGCACCCGCAGCGTTTCCAGGAGGCCGAGCCGGGTGTGCGTGCAGCCGTTGGGCGCCTACTTTTTGGACCTCGGGGCCATCCACACCGTCCCCTCCCCCTCCCGCCTCCCTCCCCGCCTCCCCCACGCGCCCTCCCCGCGGAGATCCTCCCCGTCCCTCCTCCCGCTCCCTCCTCGGCGGGCCGCACCGCCCGGGCCGGCGCCGCGCGCGGGGGAAGCTGGCGGGCTGAGGCGCCCCGCTCTCCTCCTCTTCCCCGGGCCGCCCCCTCTGCCCCGGGCCTGCGAGGCCGTACGTTGCCGCCCAAGAGATGATGCAGGACGTGTCCAGCTCGCCAGTCTCGCCGGCCGACGACAGCCTGAGCAACAGCGAAGAGGAGCCGGACCGGCAGCAGCCCCCGAGCGGCAAGCGCGGGGGGCGCAAGCGGCGCAGCAGCCGGCGCAGCGCAGGCGGCGGCTCGGGGCCCGGCGGGGCCGTGGGCGGGGGCGTCGGAGGTGGTGACGAGCCGGGCAGCCCGGCCCAGGGCAAGCGCGGCAAGAAGTCTGCGGGCGGCGGCGGCGGCGGCGGCGGCGGCGGCGGGGCGGGCGGCGGCGGCGGCAGCAGCAGCGGCGGCGGGAGCCCGCAGTCCTACGAGGAGCTGCAGACGCAGCGGGTCATGGCCAACGTGCGGGAGCGCCAGCGCACGCAGTCGCTGAACGAGGCGTTCGCCGCGCTGCGGAAGATCATCCCCACGCTGCCCTCGGACAAGCTGAGCAAGATCCAGACCCTCAAGTTGGCGGCCAGGTACATCGACTTCCTCTACCAGGTCCTCCAGAGCGACGAGCTGGACTCCAAGATGGCAAGCTGCAGCTATGTGGCCCACGAACGACTCAGCTACGCCTTCTCGGTCTGGAGGATGGAGGGGGCCTGGTCCATGTCCGCGTCCCACTAGCAGGCGGAGCTCCCCACCCCCTCGGCAGGGCTGGAGACCTAGGTAAGGACCGGCGCCTCTGCGCCCCCTCGCCGCTCAGGTGGCAGAAGCACCGACGGCCGGGCCGCGCGGGTCCCTCCCCACCTCGCCTGCCTTCTCCTCTCCTGCTCCCCTCCCAGCCCTCCCGCCCGACCTGGCACCGCCACCTCGGCCCCTGAGCGTCCCCGGAGGCAGTCCGGTCCGGCTAGGGAGAGAGGGCCGTGCCCCAGCGAGGGGTGTGCGTGCGCGTGAGTGTGCGTGACAGACCGGAGGAAAGACTGGGAGAGAGTCAAGGGTCACGGGGAAGGACAGTGTTGCCAGCGCCTCCCTTTCTTTTTGGCGTTAACGTTTTCGTTCTTCAACCAGTGATTCCAAATTCCACCTCCTTTCCGCCCACCCACTTCCTCTTGCCCTTGGGCTGAAACCCTTCCAGGTTGTTCAGCGTAATTTCTCGGTGGTGGTGATAAGAACAGCGCTCACTAGTCTTAGAAAACAGCCACAGAGACCTAAACAATAACCAACTTTACCCCCTTTTTGGGTTTTTGCAGATGTCATTGTTTCCAGAGAAGGAGAAAATGGACAGTCTAGAGACTCTGGAGCTGGATAACTAAAAATAAATATATATGCCAAAGATTTTCTTGGAAATTAGAAGAGCAGAACCCAAATCCAAAGAAACAGGGCGTGGGGCGCACTTTTAAAAGAGAAAGCGAGACAGGCCCGTGGACAGTGATTCCCAGACGGGCAGCGGCACCATCCTCACACCTCTACATTCTGATAGAAGTCTGAACAGTTGTTTGTGTCTCTTTCTTTCTTTCGTTTCTTTTTTTTTCTTTTTTCTTTTTTTTTTGACGAAGAATGTTTTTATTTTTTCATGCATGCATTCTCAAGAGGTCGTGCCAATCAGCCACTGAAAGGAAAGGCATCAGTATGGACTTTTCTCCATTTTAAAATGGTAACAACCAGAGGAATTTTAAGAACACCTTTAGAAATAAAAATAGTGGGCTCAAACTGACTTACAAAATCAGTCAGTTAAATTCCCTTTTTTTTTTTTTCATTCTTCCTCTGAGGGAAAAAAAAAAAACTTAAAATACAAAAAAACAACATTCTATTTATTTATTGATGACCCATGGTAAAATGCAAATAGATCCGGTGTCTAAATGCATTCATATTTTTATGATTGTTTTGTAAATATCTTTGTATATTATTTTTCTGCAATAAATAAATATGGTTGAAAATTTTAAGAACCTTAGAGTTTGGTCTATATTTTTAAACCTCAGGATTAAGTTGGAGGTAAATACGTGCTTGTTTAACTCTGGAGGCACCCAGGAGGGAAGGGGCACTAATATAAACAAAGCAGTGAAAAACTCAAATAAACTAGCTACTGACAGGTACAGGCACGTTGTTTAGAAAGACAGCTTTATTATTATTCCATTTTGCTGTTCACTGGGCTTTAGAAACATCTCCCCTTCATCTCTTATCAGGTCTCCAAACAACAAAAACTTAAATTTGTTATTCACTTCTCTTGGTTATATTTTGAGGAAGCAGCTGTAAAACAGTGAAATGCAGATCAGCACTATAAAATTATTACTATTTTCTCTTGTTACTGTGTTTTTTTTACTTTTTGTGAGGGCTTTTGAATAATAGGTTCATTTCCGTGGAAGGATACATAAAGTGTTAAAATGATCTGTATACACATATAAATGATATAAATGCATAGAAAATAACAGTTTAATTCAGCAGGAAGGAGAATTCCATTTGTAAAGTAACTGGCTTAATTCTGCTTTCATGAATGAAATGACATTTAGTGTCATGTTTGCTAACTAAAAAGACTAAAATTAAGAATATTTTCCCATTTTGATGTTACCCCTTTGGGAAGCATGCTCCTTCTTTATATATAATAAGCCAAAATGTATGGAATAAAATACAACAAACAGAACCTGAACGTTCAGTATCCTCAGAAACTACTGGGATAATTACAACTTTAAATGCTGTTGTATTCATTTTCTAGTGAGTTCTTTAGCAAATACATTTTATCCAAAATTACACATAATTTTTTCCTGGTTAGTTAGGTGTATACAGAATCTGATAAAGTTAATTAAAAAACAACAGGGACAAATGGTGCTTGATTTTTATTTCTGGTTATTTCTGGGCTAGGAAAATACTGGCTTTTATCATTAATATTATTAGAAATAGTGAGTTTGTGTCACTTAGTTCTTCATTTTTCATCCAGTTTACTGCATTCAAGTGTAAATAAGAAAGATTTCAAACAAAAATAATTTTGCTGCCTAACTCAAACAATGACTGTGGCAAGTAAGTGTATGAATGTAAACAGATTGTGTTTGCTCAGCTCAGATTGAGGTTATTAAATGGCCCAGAGGTTTCTATTTTCCTCTCCACACATCGTCACAGAATGCTGACTTAACAAGATTTTACATTTATTATTGTGAATATTTTAGACCACATTTTACAAGAAGCCTGTAGCACTTATTTACATTATATGATTAGTGAAAGCTTGGGGAATTAAATTTTGGATGGTCCTAGTTTTGTTTTGTTTGTTTTTTGTTTCCAAATAAGATGAGACGTGTGTGTGGGTGTGTGTGTGTGTGTTTGTGTGTGTGTGTGTGTGTGTGTAGGGCAGCTGTAAGGAGGACCCCCGGATGAGGGAGAGCATCAAGATGTAATTCTCTTGTGTGTGTACCATCCAACTACCTCCATTTTCTAAATTGCTCATGGAGGAATCTCCTTGTTCACTAGCTTGGTCTGACTATTTGATATTTCAGATTTCTTGATGTACATCAAGATGGAGCTGACCATCACTGCTGAGCAGGTAATCGCTATCTTAACTCTGATGATCTAAAAACTAGAACTTTCAAAAAAGGAAGCCTTCGTGTGCCTTTTTGTTTGTTTGTTTTGATGTTTTGTTGTCTTCACTTTTCTCATAAGAGAAAAAACTTTGGAGAAAAACAAACGCCACATTATATTGAGTAATAGTAAATACTAAGTTAATATTTTCCCCAAGATTTTCAGAGACATAAACAATGAATGAAAGAAAGATGTTTAGTAGTTTTACATTGACTGAGAAGAATTCACGATGGAAAATATCAACTATTAGAATACAGTTTTCAGGTTGCAAACTATGTTAGTATTCCCATCCTCACCCCAAAACACATGACAATGGTAATTTGTTTCTATCATAGAAATAAAGCCACCTGTTTTGTTTTTTCTCTACCTTTATTTCCTGTTGTATTTTATTTCATTTTTGCTACTCTTCTTATTTAAAAGACATTTAGGATGATTTACATCTTTCAGAAGGGAGAATTGGATGTAGTGTCTGGACCTAGAGTCTTAACCCGTTAGTCAGAATGTATTCACTGGAGGGAAAGCATTGTATTAAATGGTTTTGGGTGAATTCTAAACAATTGAGTAAGAATGTTTCTCTTACTGTTCACAGTTGTTTTTTTTTCAAATTTTGCTCTGAATGTCTTTGGATTGATAGCCTTCAGTCATATTTTTGTTACCGTATGCACACATGTCCCCTCTTTGTGCACACACTTGCTAAGCACAGGCATGGATGCTAATTCATGCACCGTTGCAGGTACCCCTTCCATATAATCTAAGGAGACAAAACAAACCCACACAGTGTGTGTGCTTTCCCCCTACACCCAACAACGGCACACGCTGCTTGCTCCTTCCGTCTGGTCTTCAGGCTCATACTCATAATGGAGCTTTTTAAGGGACACTTGGCCTCTTGCAAAAAAGTCGAGCATTTTGCACATTCCACGGTTTGGCAAACTCAGAACTGGTTATTTTCTCTAGACCGGTATCAAGTTCTTCTCAGGCATATGATTTCACTTGAAGTCCTGCCCAGGAATCCTTCAAAGTGAGCGTTTGTCCCGCTCTCATGATGTCAGGCGGTTTTCCCTGCATCTGTAATTTGAAGAAAAACATACAAACCTGCGGGGAACAAACGCCAAGGAAACCCAAACAGAACTCGGCGGGGCGCGGGAGTCTCACCTGCAGCGGGCGCGGGAGGGGACGCGGGCCCCGGCTTCCCTGCGTGGGTGGCAGCCAGGCCCACAGCGTGGGGATGCGACAGTGTCTGCGCCCTCGTCGGGCTGCGAGCACCACTCCGGCCCCGCGTCTGGCCAAAGCGCACAGGCGTCGGCTCCAACTGTCAGCGGTAGCGAGGGCAGCGGCAGCAGGAACGGATTCCGGCAAAGGGCCCAACCTCAAATTTCCAGAGACAGGCCTGCGCTCGCGACACACGGGGGTCGGGAGGGGGAGCCCCGGGGGGCGCCTTTCCAGAACTTTCTGCTGGTGTGCCTTAAAGCATGCCCCACCCCCAGCACCAGCGAAAGTGGAAGGAGAAATCGGTTTCCTCCTAATTACTCATAGCCGGCAACCCCACTATTTTCCAGAAACCTCGAAACCGAGCCCTCGAGAGGCCAAAAGATTTACTCATTATCTTTATTTACTGAACAGCAAAAGACAGAGCCAGTAAACGGGCCGTGGGGTACATTTTCCATTCGCTTTTGTTCCAAGGCCCCAGGACGTGAGCCCCCTTAACGTTCTCAGCAAATCAAAGCACGTGTCCTTTGAAGAAGGTGTGTAATTGGAGTTTAAGGCATGTATGGAATTCCCAGATGTCTATAAAGTCAGAAGGAGCATGTGGCAGGTCACTGGAAGGTGGGGCAGGTTAAAATCACCGGCACAGAATCCCCCCCCCCCCCTTTATATTCTCCTTTATAAGGGCCAAAGAGATAAGCCTCGGATCAGGACTCTCCCGCTTCTCCTATCAGAGTCCTGGTAACCATGGTAAAAACCACATGGTCCGAAAAACCTCAAAGAAATCGCTCAATTACAGCCGGGGCTTCGTGGGCGCCCCGCACGGAGGGCGTTTGGGGTTTGCTGCAGCGAGGGCCTGGGACGGCCGTGTTGCTCGTTTACGTGGACTGTTTTCTTTTCCTTCTATCTTTTTCCACCCTCGTCCAAAGTTTTCGGATGTGTCTTCGTACTTGTGCGTGTGATGTAGGCTGAAGCCAGAGGAACGAAATTCCAGATTTGGAAAAGGAAAAAAAAAAAAAAAAAAAAAAATCTAAAAACACTCATCCCAGAAGGCAGCCTTCTTGGGGGAGGGGAGATTGCGAGCGAGTGAAATTAAATTTCTGTAAAACATGCCTTTTTAAACATGAAGCAGATAGAGAGAGGAAGAGAGTGGAAAGACAACCTTCAACACCAGCCGTCCCCTGCCCTCGCTTCTCGCTTCTTGGAGGAACAGTGTGTATGAGACTGTGGGATCCAAGCGCGCAGTGTGAGTGCAGCTTATTAGGCAGCTGTTTTGTTTTGCTTTGTGTCCGAAGCTGGAATCGAACGAAATAAGACTTTGCTTCTTGGATTCAAGATGGTGCCCTCGTTGACCTGCAGAGTGGAGCCAGAGGCGGGAGACGTAAGGATGGGGGTTTGCCAAAGAAACAGGCCCTGGCAGAGGTGGGCACTGGGAGGGGGCAACGTGGGGTCAGCTGGGGTGGGAGTGGGGCTCTGGGAGCTAGAGCAAGGGGGTCTGGAACAAAGCGCGCCCAGACAGCCACTGAGGCAGGCCGGAGGGGGAAAGGGACACACCGGGGTGACACGAGTGTGACAAGTGAAAAGTTAAGCAGGTACCTGAAGGAAGTTTATCTTGCCCAGATGTTAGGGCTTTTATGAAATGTCACGTGAGGAGAACAGATGTACAACTTGCAAATGGGGCCACGCCTATGAATACAAGGGAGGCAAAAGCTCAGAGGGAAATCCAGGCATAAATCATCAGCCTCCTTTGCTAGTATCTATTTTCTCCTTTAAATATTTGCTTTTGGAAAGGGAAGAGGCATCTTACATTGTTAAGTGACTCTTTCAAGCGACGTCCCCATCTCATCCCTTACCCTGCACCCCTACCCCCTGAGCGCCCTGGGTGCAGAGGGTTGGGGTGGAGGGCACAGTTCTCTCTACTAGTGTTGCCTTCTTCGCATTCCCCACCCCCCACCCACATTTCTCTCTTGGCTTCTCAAAGACGTTTGATCCTGAGAAACGTATCGGATCTCGGTTTGGAAAGGCTGAAACTAATCAATTGCCTTTTGAAGGGGTAGAGAGTGATAAGAAGAGGGAAGGAATGCCAGGCCTGACAGACCCTAAACCTCCAAGATGCTTGGATGGGCTGAAAGATGAGCGGTGATCCCTCCCTCCCGGGGCGGGAACCTAGCGCTCTAGGGATCCCAGTTGCCCATGGGGTAGGGTTTTGTACCAAGTGAAATCATCAGTTTTGATAGAAAAGGACTTTTTTTTTTTTTAATGAGTTGGGCAGATAGGAGGCTTTTTTCTTTCTTTTTTTTTTTTCTCGATGCAAGAAGGAAGCTCAGTTTATAAACAAAGCTAAACTGAATTAGCGGTTGCCCAGTTGTGGAAGACAGTCCAATTCCTTTCTCTGTATTTAGAAAATATGTTCAAAGAGGTTGTTGTGAATGTTAACATGTGACACAGACCTGGGTCTCTGCACATATTAAGGTTTTAAATATTTGTCCACAATACATTTAAGACTATGCATTAAATGAACTGCTGTGGCTCTTATTTAAATTTAGATGGAACACTATTCCTAAGTCTCTGTTAAATTGACATTGCACCTGGCTTCTAGTTATTCTATAGCCACCCATATAGCTCTCTACTTTAAACAAAATTTAAAAGCTGGGAAGTTGGAGTATTTCCTTTCACAATATTAAATCTAAATTTACTGTCAGAGTTTATCTTATTCCTCTTTGGGTTTCCAAAAGCCTGGTCAGAATTGAAAGATGTTCAAAATGATCACATTCGCTTTAAGGGATGACAGTTTTAATAATGCACAAGACCACATAAACATCTTTTCTCTATATAGCATTTAGTCTAAATACCCATCCAGCCATGGGGGGGGGGGGGAACTGAACCTTGATTTATTACCTTTGAGTGCATATCATATCTGGCTATAGCCCCCAAAGCATCCTGGACGAAGACCTCAGATCCTGCCTCTCTGGGTTTGGCCAGCCCAGATGAGCATTGGGTTGAACCCCAACACCCTGACCCTGCTATGGAAAGCTTTCCTTTGGGGCTTGCAGACCTCCGTTTCTAAGCATAGTACTGGACAAAAGTTTACATTTCTTTTCCTCCCGTGTTACTGAAACTAAACACCAATAAAAGAATTGCTACTATTGTTGAAAGCCAACATGCGACTGACAGGGACTATTTCACAACTTGCAAGTTTAGCAACGGCAGTGGACCCTTCAGAGAGGTCTGTGGATGCCCCCACCCCCCACCAGGGTTCTATTCCGTGGGCAGAAGCTTGCCACCCAGGGCAGCCTGCTTTAAAATGTTATAAATCCCCCTTTCACCTGATGACAGAAGGAAAGTTCTGTTAGCCTCTTGCTAAGGTTGCCTCTTGCCTCATTCCACCTTTGACTTCTTTGCTATCCTCCATCCACACACACCTTTTAAAACTTCTGTCTTTGTAACATAGTATAAAGGAGACCTGAAGCAGAGAATCCTTCCTCTTCCTTCTCTCCAGGCCCCGACTGAGTGAAACTTAAAACACATCTCATAGATCAGCTTTCCTTCTCTGAAGTTAGGCACAGTCCACGACCCGGATTTTCAAATAGCCCAGGCTGGACTCTGCAATATTTAATCCAGTCAGCTATTAAATGTCCTCCGGCTAAATCAAGAGTAAGGCTCTACAGGGATAATGATACCAAGAGCAGTTTGGGGGAGAGTTGGGGGCGAGGGAGGGGGTAGAAGACTACAGGGATCCTTTGATTTAGAAAATCCGGTTTTTAGAACTCCTGTCAGAGGAATAACAAAGCAAAGAAACATGAAAGAACAACTCTTTGTTCCAGGATATGGTTTTAATGAAATACTACTACCACACACACTTAAAAAAAAAAAAATACTACTATTAATAACCGCTTCTGAGACTCTGCTTTTCCTTTACCTATTAGGAATGAGGAGGTTCCGTAACGTGATCCCCTCTCCCCCTTTCCTGCCGCCTCCTTCTCTCCCCAATTAAGCCAAAGCGGTTGTTCTGATGAGTCCCGGCCCTCACAGAACCGCGGGCTGACTGCCCTCCGCACCCCGGCTTCTGGCCCCTTCTCTGATCAACGCCAGGCCCGCGGGGAATTGCCTGCCAGGGCTTCGCCTTCTCCCGCCTGAAGGCGGCACCCCCACTGGGGGAGCGAGCCCTCCTGGTCCCCCAGCTGAATCCCTTCTTAGGACCCCAACACATGTCCAAGGAGGTGGTGTGCCCCAAATCTGACTGCTTTGGCTCTCCGATGACCCTGCCCAGCGCTTTTTGTGGTTGTTGATGTTGACTTAAATCACCCGGAGAGACTGCAACTAATGTAGCAAATGGGTCTGGGGATCGGGGAGGGGAGCGTATTGGCAGGGGGTGGAAATGGCCAGAGAAATAGCAACCGCATTTGGGAACGAGGGGAGCCACGTTTTAGGCAGCGGGAGGAGGCATTTGAGCGGCCGTGTCGATGCTCCGTGGCAGGGGTTCGGTAAGACGGTCCCTGATCAAAGAGGTGCGTTCATAAATCACCCGTAAGACACGGATCGCGAGGCAGAGAAGACACGTGTCGAGTAATCTCCGTGTTGGAGCTCGCTGGGCGCCAGCGCGGTTCCTAACGCCCCCTGCCGTGGCCCCCGCGCGGCCGGCGCAGCGCCCCGCGGGGACTGTGTGTGGAGGGAGGCCGGTCTCGGGTCCTCCCCGCCCCCCACCCTCGCCCGCCACCCCCTGGGTGCCGCCGCCGCCACGCGCTCTCCGCCGGGCTACCCGCAGTTGGCTCTGGATTGACCAAGGAAGTCGGGGTGGGGGGTGGGGGAGGGGGGGAGTTCGGGTCTTTTCATTTCCGAGGCGAGAAAGTTGCGCTGTCAGCGTCGAAGACAGCCCCCTCCCCCTCCAGGTCCCCCTTTTGTCCTCGTCCCTCTCGGAAATTCGCCGTTTTACGGTGCACATGTAACGCGGCCAGGAGAGTTCAGCCAGTGCAGCCATCTCCGGGGCGGGTGTTTTCTGTTCCGAGGTTTGTTACATTTCGGGCGAAAAGAGCTTGGCACGGAGGATTCCGCACGCGCGTAATGGAGAAGAAGCGGCTGCTCTCCTCTCAACGAGGGCCGAGTGGGTTCCCCTTTTCCGCCTCCCACCTTCCTCTAGCACCTGCTTCTCCTGGCTGAAAACATAAGCGAAAGCGAATGTCCAGTCAGCCCCGCGTGCTAAGCGCTCTGGCCAGCTGTTCCCAGGCCCCCAAACGCGCCCCGGGCGCGGTGAGCGGCGCTGTGGTTGGCTAGCTCCGCGAAGCCGTGGACAACGCTCAGAAAAGATCGAGTTTGGGAATGTGTGCGGGGGGGATTTACAGCCACAAATGCCCCTTACCCCTTCCTTTCGCCTAGGCTTTAGCATCCTCCAGATAAGTAGGATTTTGCTTATAATAGGTGTTTATGGTTCCAGGAGTTGCACTTTGATCTAGGATTCTGGGGGTGGAGTGTCTAAGGGGTCTCTAGACGCTTGTCTGATTTGAATGGTTTTCAGGATGATTTATGGCAAAAGGCTCCTTTCTGACACTTCCAGATGCCAAAGCTCTTACCTTCTTGGAAGGGGCGAGGGAAACCTGCTTCCCAGCAGCCGCGCGGATGGGAAGCCCCCGCGCCTACCGTGCCCGCCTGCTGGTCACCCTGAACTGACCGTGTGCGCCAGCCCTGCTCTGGAGCAGCTGATAACCTTTCCCCGCCTTCCAACGGAGGAGGAGGGAGGCCCCGTCTTTTTAAGATGGCAGAACTACGGAGGGACATCAAGTCACCCTCCTTTTGTAAAGTTAGTCTCTTGCAGTTAACTCTGCGTGGTGTAATGAACCACCTGTTCCCGCCCTGTTGGTGGTTTAGTGTTAAAACGATTTGACCCCCAAATGTGAAACGGAGCGGGAATAAGCCCTCCGTGGGGACCCCTGGTGGTTTCACCCTCAATCCCTGGCCCCCGCCGCGTGGAGCGCAATCCTGGTTCCCGCGGGGCGGAGACCCGGGCCGCTCTCGGAAGCTGCCGGGGTGTCGAGGGGGAAGCAGGCGATGTCTTTCCGAAAGCTCCCTGCAGGCTCGGAATGGCGAGGCGAGGCCAGGAAAAATAACCCTCTGACTCTAATACTTCGAGCTCCACTGGGAAGCTGAAAAGCTGAAGTGTACGCCGCGGCAGGGGGGCGGGTCAGACTGGGCGGACGCTAGCGCGGTTTTCGGGGACCCCCTAAGGCCGGCTGAGCTGAGAACTGCCGCAGACATTTGTCAACCTGAAGTTCACGAAGGTGGGCCCGACCCGCAGTAGCCTCTAGTGGATGTTTTCCTCAGAGGGAACGGGTTTTCCAGCCACTTCTTCTCCTTCGAAATGTAACGGATTGGGGCTGGGGCTGGGGAAGTTTCTTTCTTTTCTTCTTCTTCTTTCCCAAGGTGAATGCAAGTTAAGGAAGGAATTAGCCGCTCAGGTTTGAAGACCAGCGGCGAGGAGGGTCGAGAACAGGGCACCGCTAGTGAACGTCTGATTCCAAAGGAGGTTTAGTCCCGAGTGATATATCCTGGGTAAGTGCTTAGGATCCCACGAGGCTGGGGATCTGTAAATTCTGAGGAACAGTGTCTGACTATTTCAGTCTCTTTTGAGGAGCCGCCACCGTCCCTCCTCCCCAGTCCCTTCAGTATTAATAACTTGAAGGTCAAGTGGTTTGCTTTCCCACTTGAAAAATAAGCCCGATTTCCTGGGTGAAAGAGAATGGATGAACTCGAGAACCTTAAAAAAAGTCCATTTTCCAATGTACAAGCTTTATTCATTCTTCATAATGTAACCAGTTATTGGTTTATGTAGAACGGATTCTGATTTGATAAGCTTAATCATATGACAACAGACATACTGAACCTTCCCTCCTCTGTCCCCAAGGACAGCCTGAAAGTGTTTGAAAGTCATTTCTCTAGAGTTCCAATCACTCCATGAAAAGACTCGGGTCACCTCTTGTCTTTTTCTGTGCCTATGTATTCAAGAGCATAAAGTTATTAAATAAAAAAACTACCAACTTCAAACCTATCACATGTTTAACAGCTGAAGGGTATCCATCTTTAGGAGGCAGGCCAAAATGTCAATAAAAATTTAATTATTTCTGAAACATATGGGAGCACTTACAAGACCCAAAATGTGATACTAAGTATTGATATTGAGAGGAAACTGAACAATACACTTTCATATTTGCTGGTCAAGACCTTATACTCCCCACCACCCCACCCCCTGCCCCAAAAGTTTCACAAGCCACAGAAATTTTTATTCTTCCTGACAGGCTTTCTAGAACTAGCATGAAAGGCAGGTTGATGATCAAAGGGGTCATCTGTATTCTGTGTAAGGAAAAATTAGTGTAGAACTCCTATGAGTTTGGCTTGGTTTTCTGTTGAAGACTGATGTCTATGATAGCAAATAGTATTTAATTGGGGGATGGGGGATGTGTACATTGATGTGACCATGTTTTTATTTATAGTAGCTGATACTAATTACCTTCTGAAATGTTTCCTGCCAATCTTCTTTCCAACCTACAATTCTGCCCTATGGAGAGATGGAACTTTACCCTGGAAGGTGACAGACACTACTAGTGGTGTTATTTTGTAGTCGGCTATGATGAGCAAGACTGATGTGCAACTCGGAATAATCTCCAAAATATAAGTAGGCTCTCAGGTATCTAGTTTTCTACTTATCACTTCCACAGAACTTTTGCTTTCTTAAAAATGTCATCAACCTTTTAACTGTGTTGAATTGTAAGTTAATTGGCTGGTAGGCTGCTGCTGTTCAACAAATAAACTCTGATAAACCCTGATGGGTGGTTTGACTTCATTGTCATTTCCACTTTTCCCTGTGGTCCACCTCACAATGCCTTCAAGTGTTGCTTTGGGTACCCGGTTATCTGCTTCCCTAGAGCGGAGGTTCTCAGTGTCAGCAGTAGCCTGATGGTGATTTACATGCTTGCCTTGATTGGTTACCAATAGGCCTTCTACCACTGACAGAATATCTCAGTTTCTCTCAAGGTTTAGATTCATTTAATTCAACCATTTAAGTTAGAGCAAAGGACACTGAAATCCAAAGTGTTTAAGATATTTGTCCAAGAAAATTCGGGCCTAGTCCAGTGTTCTTTTCTCTACTTAGGAGCATGTTTTAAGATTTTAAGCAAGACAGTAAATTTCAGAATTGGCAAGAGTACTGGAACTTCCCATTATCTTGCAGCTGAGCAACTATTTCTCAAAGCTCACTATCTTTCTCTTTTACTTAAAGTTTTGCATAAACAAAGCAGATAACAAGACCAAGACTGTCTCTTAATAAGTGATGCTGGACACTACTCTGTGTACAGACGTAATACCTGGTAAATTGTAAAGGCCAGGATCCTATTTAGCTGATTTACCTTTTCATATCCTAAGAATGAAAACGAGCATGTCTTTATACACATTAAAAATTCTAATAGTAATATTATGAATACAAGTGCCTCTCAGAATACTTTTTATTTTATTTTGATTTTTGCAATTACTGATGCAAAGAGTTGAGTGTGGAAAAATGCCTAGAGACCATTATATTTGCCTTTTATAAGGATAATTACCACGTAGAATACTCTTATGAATTCAAGACTGATGGAAACAGAAAGATAATTTAACTAGCATGTGCAAAACCTTTGTTGGGCAGGAAAATCAGAAGTGCAGTTTGCCCCATGGAGTGATTATGGAATGAGGCAGAACCAAAGGAGAGTGATCATAAGTGGGTTTTCCTACTTTGTTCAAATGACCCCAGAGGCGTTTTCAATTTGTGATCTGTAATACTATTATTATGTTGGACATGCTTTTGTAGTGGGTTTTGTTTTCATGAGTTACTGATGCAAAGAACAACTTGAAATCAGATTGTAGGTCGCACAAGTCAGAAAAATAACAACCTAGGTAAAGAGTATGTGAACTTATTCCAATGTACAGCCATGAGAAGCTCATTTTCTTCTGTGAAAGATCGACCGAGTTGTCCGATTGCACAGCTAGAGTTAAATATCACACAAATCTGCAGAAGAAATTCCAAAATATTCATTCTTTCCCAAGCACTTCTCTCTAAGTGACAGGCTTCGTGGGTGGCCACTATGACACTGCCTTCACTTAAACAAAAGCATAATTATTTAGTCAACAACCATTTCTTCAGGGTCTCTTTAAGATCTAAAGTTATGTAGAAGTGACTATGTCCTGCTCATCATAACAAACAAAGGAGCCTCTAATCACAGAAGGGTGGTGATCTCACCTGTGGATATTTGCTACATGTGCACCCCAGTTTTCTTGGATATTCTGAGGTGGCGCAGAAAATTGGGGACCTCTACCTGTGGCAGAATAGGAATGGAGAGGCATTTAGCATTCAAAGACTGGAAACTGCAGAACAGACACAAGTGAGTCCAAGAACATTATTTTTGACCTTTGCTACTTTTCTTGTCAATGCACATTCATCAGTATGCAGCAACATCCTATAGATTCATAGTTGCTTATTAGACTTTAAACTTTTTGCAGACAAACGCCTATCTCATTCACTACTCTAATCCTAGCACCTTGCTCAAGCACCTGTCACATGTCATTTTTGTCCGTTTGAACTAACTTTGTCATTATAGTAATAGAAAACCCAGACAGAGAGGCAGAATCCACACCTAAAAGAACCAAAAATGACAAATAGAACAGTATCATACTATTATGATGGGGGAATTCACATACTTGTCTCCCAGGTTTACATTTAGAATGAAAACCTAAGTAATCAGACTCACAAAAAAGACATTTACGGTATTAAAACATAATGGTTCAAACATTGATTTTAACTTAAGTATTTTAGAATGCTTTTCTGTATGGACTCCATAGCTGCCATTTGCCTATGGTTTCTTTATGTGACTAAGTAAAGGGACCCATTTATTCCAGGACATATGGCTTAGCTGTCACAGCAGAGCTGATTTGGGCTCCATTACCCCGTGGACCAAGTACCTGTTATCAAGGAACACTCCTCACAACCACATACCTTGGCACCTCAAAAGCAATAACTGTCAAGTTTAATAAGGAATCTGTCTGGCTTATTATCAGTGCATTTTCATGTCTGTAAAATTGATTCTACTTGATTTCTATAAAAGACTCAAACGCAGACTCTCCACGTGTGCTTCTTAACCAAACTGAGGCAATCTATCCAGAAGGGTCCCCTCCCTGATCCAGCTAATTGGTGCTCCATTTTTTATATTCCTGGGCTATAAACACCTTCACATTTCCTTATCACCCCTAAAACAGCATAATCACTGATAACTAAACTGTTCCTGTCAATCAGTATCTACTGAAAAAATGAAATTCCAAGTTAGTTACTTATTGCATATATGCACACATTATTCCAAACCCAGGAGTGGTGGTTCAGAGACTCAGATATAATTGATTGTGAATTGAAAAGAGGCATTTTAAAAATATTTTAAATTTGGTATGATTACTATGAATGGAGAAAGCTGCCTCTCCACCCCCATTCTTCTACAGCCTTCTCCCCTCACTCCAGGGATGCGGTGAACTTGCGTAATTTAAGGCAGGTGGTCCACATAGTAGGCTGACCACAGAGGATGAGAGAGTGTGCATTTGATACCCTGACTGCTGCTCTTTAATAGACTTTAAATATACTATGACTATTATTTGGCTTTTGGCTATTACATTTATTTTCACTTTCCTTCAAAGACTTCTCTCTTTAATTTCGTCATTTTCCACACACTGAAATGTAACCCAGGTCCAATGGCACCAAATAGAGGATTTATCTACATTGTCATCAAACTAAATGCAAAGGAAATATCAAAGGGGCACAGAAGGTACCCTTATATTTGACTCTGGAATGCTGACAGAAAATGTGTGCATTTTTCTTTGCCTAGGTAATAATACATTTTTTTATATATATATAAAGCCTTTCATCTGAGAATCTCAAAGGCCTTCAAGATGTCGTTTGGGTCTGGCATTCTTCAACTGGCTGCCCTGTGTCTCTTTCAGTAAGAAAACATTCCTGTTGGGTGTAGTTTCATAACTGAACTTGCACTGGGTATGCACATTCAGAGGTCCAAGGGCATTGAATGTTTCTTGAACAGATCAAAGATATGACCAGTTGTGACATTCTCAAAACAACTCCGAGAGGAAGATGGGTGGCAAAGGTGATTATCTAATTGGCAGGTGGAACAGTTGTGACACAGCAGGTTAAGTGACTCACCTGAGGGCACACAGTGCCTTCTTTGTTACTGTTGGAAATAGTAGTAACATCTACCAGACCAATAGCGTGGCTGTGTTTCTTTGACATCCCACCTATCTGCTCCTTCTTCCATAATGAAAATCTTTATGAAATGGCACTGTTGTGCATATAAAGAAAAAGATTCCAAGGCAAGGGAAGAGAAGGAAGTAGTTAGTAACTTTGGAAATACTGAAGATAAAGAAATGTGTGGGCCTTACTTCTCCAGAAAAATCACACAGATTCTCACTGAAATTAGTGAGTCTAAAATATGAAGGGAATATCCATTGCACATAGAAAGCGGAAGTGTGATCTTTTAAGTTTCATTACCTGCAAGAGAGCATTGTGTTGATCTTAGCCAGGGAGCAGCATAATGTATATACATATAACTAAGTTTATAGACAACTTTAACTCTTTAAGCTACTTACACATTTAAAAACTTAAAAGCAGTGTCCACTTACATCTTATCTATAACTATGTTTTTTTATTTCTGGAATTATGTTTTGCCACATTATCTCCAAACAAAGTCATTTGCTTTAGCATCATAATTATTATTAGCTTGACAATGCCCCGAAGCCTGGATTATTCCTCTTATGCATCACTATGACTTACTATCAACTCTGCTTGACAGTTCTGACTGTGATGTCACTTAATGTTTATGTTTAATGTTCTCTTAGCACACTATCTTATAATTTACCTTTAATTTAAAATTTTATAGTAAAGTTTGGGACAGGGATTCCAACTCTGCTTTGGAATGTAACTTCTGTATCTTATTCCAGTAAGAAAAGCTAGTAAAAGGAATATATTTGTATTCTTAATAGAGAAGATATCATAATAAATGAGACTATAGTTTTTCTGTGATAATACTTATATATTTGAAACAAAACAATTTATGCAACTAATTCCTTTGTTTTGTTTTGCCTTTTTTTGTATTCAATTTCAGTTTTTCAGTGGAACCTCTTTCATAGTAAAGGATTACTATAAAAAGTAAAAAAAATGTTCTGCAGCAATATCATACATCCTCAAATTTCATTACTCCATTGTACTGGTAATCACATACAAAAAGAAAAAAAAAATCCTAGGTTTATGTCTTCCTATTTTTCTAAGGTTGGACATTCTGATACAAGATTCTAATACTTTAGAAAGTTTAGAAAAAGCTGTTCCATATATAACATTGGGTTTACCATATCAGGGGTGGAAATCTCAAAGTGACATGCCCATTTTCTTTATCTGGACATACCATCTAGGTTCTCGGCTTAGTTTTGATCTGCTCCAGAAGAAATATGCATAAACAAGCAGAAGTAATGTTGAAAAAAAGTAAAAAAACTTGATTATTTTACTTTGCTTGAGATTGAGAGTCTAGAATCTTTACTGCATTTTGCTATTGTTGGTCTTTCTCTTCCATGAAATTTCCGTTGCTTTGTGCTTTATCCACCACGAAGGCCACATTTGAGAAAGAGGGTGAAGGTGTAGCAAGATGAAACTTTAAAAAATGCTTAAGAATTTTAGCTGCTTTATTAGATAATCTAAGCATAGCTTTGCTCATCTTTTTCTTATGTAGAGTAATCAAACCCTGAATGCTGTCCTTTTCAATTGGCATATGTATTTTTGTTTTGAGGTTATGAGGTCTTCTTGCATTATTCATTTTGCCTTAAATGGAAGTCCCTTTTCTGATGTACAGTTGGATTAGTTTAGGGTATAAATGAAAAAAAGAAGAAGGAATCTGGTCTAAGCTCTACTACTTATTAGCTATGTTATTTTTCAACTAATTGAATTTATTTGGGCATCGGGTTCTCTAACATTGGGGAGCATCGTACAGTATATCACGAACATTATCATTCTGTCCTTGTGTGATCTAACATTTCTGATGATGCTTCAATGAAATACAATTTTAAATTACCATTGTAAATTAACTTGTCAAGAAAATTTCTGTCAGATGCCAAATTTTAAACTTATAAGATTAATTAAAATATTGTATTTTCTAAAAGTATAACTTAAAAGTTGTGAAGTGAAACTTTATTTAAAAATATGAAAACTCTTTCTGATCTTCCAATTATTATACTTAAAAAACAAAAATCAAAACTTTAGATCTGCAAGCAAGTACAAAAGCAGTGATACATCAGTAACATCTTGTTGCTTTTAAAAGTCATTCGCTAACAGTTTTACTTTGCTATTTTCTTGTTAAGAGAAAGTATTTATCATTAATCCCTTAAAGTGAAGACTGTCTCTAAAGTCATTCATAAAATACCTTTACTAATCAATATTAATCCCATTTAGCAGCTCATAGCTTTTATATATATATGCCTATGAGAGACAATGAGCATGTGTTTACCTAACAATTAGCATACTTGTTATTGCTAATGAAAATGATAGATATGAAAATGTATATTGGCTACAAGATGTCTTTAAAATTTAGTTCACAATTCTTCATCAAAATTTTCTTTTTCATATATGACATCAAAGTAAGGGTTTAAAACTTGAAACTTTTCTGAAGCATTTCTGTTTCTTGTTTTGTTTTGTGGTCACTAACCACAGAGAAATTTGTCTTTTTTACATACACTGGAAATAATTTACTGCTTTTAGAAATATTAAACCACACACACACACACACAAAACAATATTAAAGAAACATTATGGGTCTTCTGAAGCACTCAAAAACCCAGGAAATTGAGAGTAAATGCAGAAGCTCTGATCTGGCTCTATGTCCAAAGGACTTTAGGATCTCTAAAAAATGACAGGGAGTGCTCATTTCACATATATATACAAATTAAAACAACAACAACAATAATATTGACAGAATGATGTAATAGAAGACATACATAGTGCAATTTATCTGAAATACTAATATTCACATTTACTTAATATGAAATTATGTTCTTCACCAACACCAATTTTTATCTAACCTTAATAGAGACTAAAATGTCACAAATTCTAAAATGACAATGTAGCGTTTGATCTGTGCTATCAATGTGTTTAACAATACAAATGTGACAAAAATTATATTCTCCAATGAGTGTTGAGAAGTGCTGTTCACTTGTACAGTCTTTGTCTATGGTGTAAGGGGGAAGCAATGCTTTCAAACCCATTTAGTTTACTGCTCTCATTTAAGAGGGCAGAGACTCAGGTCTCAGGACATAAAGTTTCCTTTATGTACCTGAAACAGAAGGCAAAAGTTCAATGGTTGTGGAGGATATATTTTTTAAGTGTTGTTTTCAAACATTATCTTACATGTAATTACATAAAAACTGAAATCCATTAATCAATAAGGAGATCAAATTTCTGTTGATGAAAACCTTTTGTCTGGTTTGTTGTTGTAGTGCATTGAATTTATTCTTCCAAGAATTATACTTGCTTGTTATTTCCTTTTTAATACTTAATTATTATTTGGTGCAGAAAACATTTTGAATTTTAGTAAGAACATCTCTAATAAAAATGGTTGTATTAAAAAAATTATTCAATAATAATTATGATCATAATTAAGCTTAATTTGTAGCAAAGTATTTTATTTGATTGTGTACAATGCTTTAAAATTTTAATATATGCAAATATATAAAGACTGACAGTTCTTAATTATAAATATACCTATAATGGTATTCTTCAAAGTGTATTTTTACATAACTATAATAGCACACTTTTAAAAGTACTTTGTTTGAGCTGGAATTTTGTCAAAAGAATTAAACAATAACAATCATTAATTAATGTATTGCTTCATTTACAGCTGTATTATTTGCTTTCTTTGTAAGTGAACAAGGAAGGTGGTAAAAACCAAATGTATCAGTAATTTAAAGTAAGCACAATTGGATTATATAAATTAGAAAGCATAGATGGCTTCTAATTTTAATTAAGAACAATAATTTTTGTTTTTTGACATAAAAGTTACCTGCCCAAATACTATAAGAATGACACATAATGGATGATTTAAGAAATATTAATACCCACTCTCAATGTACAATTCAATTTATTGAAAAGTAATAATTAGCCTGATTATATTAGAGATTTCAGAAAACCCTGGTAAAATAAAACATTATTTAATGAGAAATATTTCATAACCTATTAAGTGAGGAGTTAAATTATGTTTATACATTAGAAAAGATTAATTGCTGCATTCTAAAATTACTTCCCATATTGATAGAATCTATATTAATTTAGGTCTAAAATCTCATTTTCTATATTTGAATATAGAAATAGTTAAAATAAAACACATTGTTGAATAAAGATTATAGAATGAAGTGTTTCCAGAGCATATGATTTATAATATTCAAGAGCATAATTATAATTATTTTTATATTCCAAATCACAGATTTGATTGGGTTGTAGTTCATGGATAAATAAAATTATTCAACCTGCTTTTTAACATAATTTAACCCCATAAACACAGGAAGCGTGTTACCAGGGAGAAAAATGAATACACGAATAAGAGTTGTCATAACACACTTCTAAAAATTAAACTTTGCAAGCTTAAAAATTAGAGTTTTATAAATAAGAGACATTTTGCCTTTCTGTTCTGGTCTTAAAGAAGGACATTTGACACATTTACATGGCAAACTTCGTCAATGTTTGGAAATGCTTTGTAGTGGCCAAAAGTTGTGTATTTCCTTCTGTTGACCTGATTTTTTTTTTCCCAATAAAGTTAATTAACAGAAGATGCATCAGACAGTATTATTGCAGATGTGCACATACTGCAGTGCTAATTGCTCCTATTTTTTACAACCCAGTCCCCACATGCTTTAATTTATATTTGCCTGAGTTAGCTTTTTAGTGAATTAGCGGCACTCTGCCACACACTGAATACTAATGTGCTTGCATCACTCGATTATCTCAGATGCATTATTGTCTAGAATCCATGCTTCTAATTTCCTTACCACCCACACCCATCTCTTTACTCTGTTTGGAAGGCTGATTTGTGTTACGAAGGGACCACCAAGCTATTAGCTCTTGGACATAACTAGCATTGTTCATAGAGAACGGGGATTATGATCATATCACAATTTAACTCTTCCACCAGCATTATCCTTGTTTCCCCAATGCTTTCAAGAGGCAATAACTCCAAATGCCTCGCATGGAAATGATAAACTGCCTGTTGTGCCTTTTCTTTGAAGGAGTTCTCCTGCAGAGTATCATATTTAAATAAATTGCCATTGAGTTTAGCAAGCAGTACAATCATGCCCATTGAGGTGGAGTCTTTTGATCATATTTTGTAATGCAATCAAGGATCACATGAGGATTCTGGAAGAGGCCAGCCTTGCTGTGTGCTAACTAGGCGACAGGAGAAAGAAAACATTAATTGCTCTGAATCCCATGGACATAACAAAGCACACCTGTGTTCCAGATAGGACAGACCCTAAGGCAGTGGTTATATGCACAACCAGAGGAACTCTTTTTCACTTGATTGATCAGTAATTTCAATCAAGCAACCAGATTTTTAAAAATTGCTGATACAGTCTAATTGTCAAAAGGGGTCAAATGTGTGACACAAGCACAGCACTTGTGTATTTTTTGTGTAATGGAACTCGCTAGATGGGGAGCAGGATACCTGGATCCTAGGTCCACCAATTTGTTGATTCCGTTGGCATCTCTGCACTTGTCTCCCCCTCTCACACCTCTCAGAAATGAATGACAGCTAATAGTTCAGTGGTTACTTGAGGGTAAAGGGGATGATGGGGGGCAGGGAGGATCGGAGTTGGGGGAAAGAGTAGGGAGTGGTTATCAAATATATGGTGGTAGAAGGAGAACTGACTCTGGGCGGTGAGCACATGATGCTATGCATGTACAATGAAAGGTAGAATTGTACACCTAGAAACGATGTAATTGTTACCAGCCAATGTCACTCCAATAAATTTAACAATAAATTAAATGAGTGAGACCAGGCGAATAACTGCCTACTCTCTGAAGCCGTTGTCTTGGGGATTGCCTGAGAGCCTGTTCACAAGCAACTTTAGAAATATAAAGCATTTTGCAAATGTACTATTCTGATATGTGTGGCATAGACTGTGTACCAATAGTGTTCCAGTCTCATTACCTCTTTGTAAATATCTTTACAATATTAACCTTTGTGGCAAAAAAGCCTTAGGGGTCTTTCATCTACTAAATTTAGAGGGTCACTCGTAGGGTATTGCTAACCAACAGACTGAGGAAACTTGGGGACACTGTTGAAGTTCAGTCAATGGATTTAAAAAGAGGCAGCAGATGTGGAAGTGGGGGCTTGTCAGGAATTTCCTACTCTGCTGGCCCAGCATTCCAACTTTCTCTTAACCTCGGAGAAATCTATGGGAAAGAACCAACTGACACCATCCCAAGAAACTTCCTGCTGACAGATATCATTTAGCAACCTGTTACCTTCTCTGCCTTTTTTTTTAAACAGTGTAGAAGAGTGAAATGAAAGCGGAATGAAAAATTGAGGAGTAATGAATAAACATAGATTTTTTTTTTTCAATTTCCACTAAGATAGTTTTGCAGTTTAAATCTTTCTTCCCCCAAGAATAGGAGATACTTTTTGTGTTATTTTCAGTGAG
>PVKE010003653.1:0-70338 GCA_004027555.1 Craseonycteris thonglongyai | reverse complement strand
ACACACCGCCCAGGACCCTACACACCGCCCAGCACCCCACGCAGCACCCAGCACCCCCGGCTCTGAAGCCTCGCTGGTAACTATGGCAGCGGGAAACTCCGTGTTTGCCCAGAAATCGTAGTGCACACACGCCATTGGCGGAACTCCGTCCCGTGGCCCCTCACAGCCAAGGTGGTCCCGGAAGTGGACTGAGCTGAAGGTCGGAGCTACACGCATTTACTGAGCAGCCTCATGACGATCAGCACATTATTTAGGTCATTTCTGTGGCATCAAGTGCAAAGTTGTAGTACAACCTCCTTCAAGTAACACTAACAAGGAGGTAAGATTACATAGGCCACTTGTGATGCAAACACGAGCATTTTACTTGCTCCCGTAGCTGAACACAAGTGGTCTTTACCGAGTGGCAGAAAATTACTATTCGACAATTAGGGTCAATTTAGCCAAAGAGACGGCTTATTCAATTCAAGGTTTTGTATGAATCGCAGCGAAGACTGACTGTTGTCGCAAGGAACACGATTTCCTCAGGAGTCCACGTCAGAGCACGCGGGCGTTTCCCGAAACGTGCGTGACTCGTGGGTGGCAGTGCTCACCTGGGTCCCGTGGTCCCGGCCACGCCGGGCAGAGGGGGGACTGTAGTTGGCTCCTCCCTTGGGCGAGCTGGGGGCTCTGGAAGGCGGTCCAGCCCCTGCCGCCTTGGTGCTGGGTCTGGGGTGGGGAGGGGCTCGGATGCCAGGCACCAATTCCACACGTGTTCTCACAGCCCCCGGCTTCCCACGGAAAGCCAAGAACCAGCTAACTGTGTTTCCCCCATGTCTTCCCTAACAATCTACCGTGAAGACTGAGAGCCAGCATCCAATTTGAACGGAAAGGACGGGGAGGCCAAAAGGCATTGGACCACCGCCCCGGTTCAGGTTTCAGTAGCACCAAGAGACACACGTCGACGCGTCCAGCTAATGTATAACCGTGACAGCTCTTTTCCCCACGCCACAGCGGCACACTCCCGGATTTCTGTGGACTTTCGGTCAAATCTCTGTTCAGCCATCGGCCAGTCACTTAAGATGACACATTTTATTAGAATGCACCTGGTAGGTCATGTTAGAATGTGGTGAATACCTGGGATAGGCATCATTCCGTAACTCTTTACGTGCACTGTGTCCTGTTGCTTCACCATGTTCTTTCGTGGTCATAACGGGGGATATTTGCATCTTAGGGGCGAGTAGACCAAGAACAGACAGGCTAAGGCTTGAGGGAGTCTGTGACCACGACGTCACTGAAGCCCCCGATTTGTTGCTGTCTGCCCGGGCGTTCTCTGCGGGCCAGCCCGGCTGTTCATGGGGTACATGGAAGGCAGGCTGGATGTGAGCCCAGGAATGGGGTCAGCCAGGGAGGCCGGCGCGGAGAGTAACCCCGAAGCCCTGGTTTGGGAGCGTGTGGGGTGTGGCTGGAGCCCACCAGGCCCGGGGGACATCCGTTGGTACCACTGACCCGTTCTGAGAGCGGCATGTAGGCACAAGGCTAGGAGGCCCACGCCCGCTGGGCTGCACCTTGGGGCGGGCTCGCCTTCCGGCCCAGGCGCATTCGGCAGGGACAGCCTCCCCCACGTCCCCCGGGTTTCCTGCTGACCTGGGTGGTCAGCGTGATTGCCCTCCGGAGGCAGCGTCACCTCTTGGACTTTGTCCCCCTGGAACTGCGCTTATCACTTGTGTTTATGTGTGTGTACAACCGCTTGCATTGGTGACTGGGGTCGTGTCCCCTCTGTTTAAACTGCTTTTTGGAGGCTGTAGCCTTGTCTCATCAATCTCAGTGTCCCTGGCGTGTCACATTAGGCCTATCGCACGGTTGGCGCTCAGCAAATGTTTGCTGCCCGGGATCAACCTCTGTCTCCCTGTCTTAAGCCCTCTCACCCCGCTATCTGAGCTGTGTGCAGTCAGCGGGCTCTAGCGTAAAGGTGGTCACCGAATGGCACCATGTTGTAAGAAGTGGTGCCCTTTACCCAGTGAGTCTAGTAAAGGCGTGGACTTGGGGAGTGTGTGCAGTGTGTGTGCATGTGCGCACGTGTGTGCAACGCATCAGGCTGAAGTTGGGGAGGCCTGGGTTCTGCTCCCATTCAACCACTAGCTCCCTGTGGGGTCCCTGGCCAATCACGGAGCTGCTCTGGGCCTCGGGTCTCTATCTGAGGTCACTTGTGGTCTGGTGACAGAGGCTCTGGTGTCGAGGGACAGGAACCTGAGTTTGCACTCTGAGCTCTTGGGCAAGGTGCTTAGCCCTCGTCTGCCTCAGTTTCCTCATCTGTGAAAAGGGAACGCTGCCGCTCCAATCTCAGCAGGTTCTTGTGGGGACGGAAGATGGTGCTGCAAAGTGCTCCCTGAGCCCCGTGCAGGGTGCGCTGGAGCCTCCTCCCTGGGGTGCGTGTTTCCTGCTCCAGTCCCGGGACGTGGTGAGGAAATGCAGGTGTACGAGTGCTCAGAGGAAAGGGCACGAATGCACCAGGAAAGGCTCTTCCTCCCGGGCCTGCACGTTCACTCCATATTGCTTCGCCCAGGACCTGCCGTCATGGGGACAGTGCATGTTCGCACTGTAAGCACCGCGGGAGGGAGCACCCTGCCAGTCCCCCCAAATATGAGAGTGTTCCAGGGATCTGGGGAGAAAGCCCACGTCGGTCCTGTTTGCCCACCCCCCGTGCACCCTCTACTTGGACGCGTTTTTGTGTTGATCTCCGTTTTTGTCTCACACACCACTGTTCCCCAGAGTCCTGAGTCATTTGTTTTTTTTAAAAATATATTTTTATTTATTTTTATTTTTGACAGAGAGAGAGATACAGAGACAGAGACAGAGAGAGAACTGAACTGGGGGAGCTCCCAGCTCAGCATATGGGGCCGCACGGGCGGGGCCGGGATTTGATCCCCAGTCCCCGGGGCTGCAAAGTGAGCGCTTAACCCACTGAGCCCTCCCGGCTTCCCCATTTGTTTTTATAGCACGCTCCCTCCATAAGCACCCAGAGAAGTCCCTGGTCGCTAACACGCACAACCACGCCGGGGAATGCAGCAACGTAAAGCAGAAACTAAAGGGAAAAGAGGAGAATCAAGTCCGTAAAACTCCAAGGGCCACCGAGGGGCCAGAGTCGCCTTCCCTGAGGCCGGCGGCCACTGGGTGTGACAGTAACTCCCTCCCAGAGCGCAGCGCTGTCCCTGTCACACAGAACACGGCCTCGCGACCCG
Organism: Craseonycteris thonglongyai; assembly: GCA_004027555.1. Lineage (NCBI taxonomy): Eukaryota > Metazoa > Chordata > Mammalia > Chiroptera > Craseonycteridae > Craseonycteris > Craseonycteris thonglongyai. The sequence continues at coordinate 67,120 of PVKE010003653.1, read as the reverse complement.
GAGTGGGTGTCAGGGCCCCTGCTGAAGCGGCTGCCAACCATGAACCACGTTCTTTTCTTCCTGCTCTCAGAAGGGACTGCGGGAGGGTGGCCGAGGGGCAGTCCTAGAACAACAAGACAGCTCTAGAGGTGGGAAAGAGGAGGAAAGAAAGAAAAGCGACTTCCCCAGGTCCAGTGGGTGGAACCCGGAGCTCAGCCCAGAGCCCGGCCACCTCGCAGCCTGGGGCGAAGTGGCCACACTCACGGGCGTTTTAAAGTCGGAAGCTGGGTCGGGGGCCTTTGAATCGGCCCTCAGGACCCCCGGCCCGCCTCGCGCGCCTGGCTTTGTTAGGGTTTGCAGAGCTAGTGTGGAAGCGTGCGTGTGGAAGCGGGCTCGGGCCGCCTTCCTCTGCTGCTCTGCAGAAGGGCTGGCACTGTCCAGAGCATCTCAGCACCTCACGAGTTCCCGCACCAGGCTCCGAGGCGCCACCGAAAACGCTGTGAATTGCAGTTCCCTGGTTTTCATTGCAAATAGGAAGCAAAGGGGACTATTTGGCCACACGGAAGAGCAACTCTAACACCTGTCGGAGACCTTGGAAATGTAATGTAACCCTCCTGGCCTTAGGTCACTATTTCCAGTCATAATGCAAATAATGACAGGCTGTCTTAAGATTCAAATAAAAGAGTATATGCTAATTTTTCTAAGCTTTTACATACTATATAAACAAAAGATACAGTATGTTTTATAGCTAAAGAGCTAAAATAATTGGCATTGCTTTGCTGTCTTTGTAGAAATGACACCTAACTATTGAGACAAATCTAGGAAGCTTAAGTAAACATAAAACATTAAAATAGCCTATAATTCCACAATCCAGATTTACCGTATTTTCCCCAGTATAAGGTGTCCCCCTGCTGTGTGAAAGATGACCCCTACTTTTGTAACCCAACATTAAGAAACCAATACACGGTTACTCCTGTATATAAGACGACCCCCAAGTTTTGGTCTAACAGTTTTAGACAAAGGTACCATCTTATATACTAAAAATAATAGTAACTATGCAAATACATTATTTATCACTTAAGTGTCAGCCTTTAAATGGATTTGTCATGAGATCCTGCCGGGGCACTTTTCATTATTTTAAATCCAGCTGCCTTCGAAGCTACTATGAGTCCTTAGTACAAGGACTGTTCTAAGCTTTCCACCGAGTAAGTCATTTAGCACGGCAGCTGATGACATAAGTGCGGCTGTTATCACCTGCATTTTCACGTGAGCAAAGGAGCTGTGGGAGGGAAGGGGCTCACCCAGCCTTATGTGGACAGCCGGCGACAGGGGAAGCCAAAGCCGGCATCATGACCCCACGCGTGTGCTAATACCCACCCGGCCACGTGGCCTCGTCTCCTCTGGAGATGCGTCTTTGTTGAGGGAAATCACACACTGGATCCCGAATTACTATCCATAGTTTAATTGTTCTTATTGTCCAAGCACCAGGCTGCACGCTCGATGCATACACAGTCCTGTGCGTGGACTACTGGCCTCAGTAAATGCACATTGGGCTGCGTTCAAGTTCGGTTCGATCTCTTATCCAGGGAGGACCCTCCACACACTCAACAGTCCTCCTCACACCACCGACCTTCTGGACCTTGTCAGGCCCAGTGCAGGCTCACACGGATCCCCTGAGGGTCTTCCCTGATCACTGGGTCCCCGGTCAGCCCTCTCCAAACTCGGAGCGCAGACAGCCCACACCGTTTAGTGCGCATTTGAACATTCGTTCTTTCTCAGCGTGAAACACACGCACATAGTGTCACGAGGAAGCAGAACTAGACTCGTTCAGCAGCCTCCAGGTCCTCCCCCCTGGCCTCCACAGTGGCCCTTGCAGTCTGCACGGAGCAGCCTGCAGACCGCCAGCGGATTCCGGTTGTGCCTGTGTCTCCGGAATCCAGACGCGGGCCCTTCTCCTGGCACAGACGGAGGCACGTGCACAGGTCAGCTGACCTGCGGAACATTCTAGATGGTGCCGCTCACCTACATCTAACTGAAAACTGGACTCAACTCCTTGCACGTCTTGGAGAAGAATGCGAGTGCACTACACTTGTGCGTCTCTTGGCTTTATCTTGTGTTAAGTCTTAACGCTCATAATCATGCATAAGTTGTACAGCAAAGAGGCTGATGGGGACAGAGCTGACGCGGCTGGAATCTGGGGGGCAGCCCTGGGCCTCCTGAAGAACAAGCCGGATCGTCGCTGGAGGCAAACGTGACGACACGGAAGCTGTCTGCTTTGGGCACGTCGTGGGAAGGCCGGGCTTTTTGGAGAAGAAAGGATGCTGGGAAAAGAGAGGGCAGCAGAAGAGGAAGAGCGTGTGAGGACTGACCCCAGGAAAGAAGCCAGAGGCTGAGTCGCCAGAGCTTGGGGACAGGACCCCGAGGACGTCATGCCCTCGGGACACCCCCCGAAGTCGGGGCCCGCTCCACGGCACCGAGCACAACACATGTACAGCGTCCCCCGTAAGACTGTATGTGGCTTAGAACAAAATCGTCGTGCGTATCCTTCTATAATCCGTAGTGCCAGCACCTGTGACGAATGTCTTCAGCATTCAAAGCAGCGCATGGAGGATGGGTGGGCAGAGAGCGGTTCCTTGGATGACGGTCGCTTTGTCAGGACCTGGTGCGGCTGTTCCCGTTGTTCGGTCGTGGCCAGCGGGACCGCCCGCTCCCGGCCCATTGGAGTGACATCCAGGAGCGCCAGTGTTGGGAGAGGTCTCGTCAGAACCGGTTCGCTGGTGCCGTGCCATTGCTCACGTCACACTGCCCAGCTGGTGAAACGACCCGGTTTCCGGATGTTTCTAGATCAGCGCTTGCTCGCCCTGTGAAGAGTCACTTCCTGTCCTCAGGAGCCCGGTGAGACGAGCGGCTGCAGGAGGCTCAGGCGCCGGCCCCGGCCTTGGCAATGAGCCCAGACGGCGAGGGCTCCGCGCGGGCACCCTGCCCTCACTTCACGTGCCAGCACGTGTTTACGCTTCACAGCCCGTCAGCACTGTCCACATCGGGGGGAGCCGGGACGGCTCAGCGGGTGGAGCGCTCGCTTTGCAGCCCCGGGGTCTGAGGATCGAGTCCCAGCCCCGGCCCGTGTGGACCCATACGCTGACCTGGGGGGAGCTTCCCATGGGAGTGGGGGACCCCAGCCCGGCTCTCGCCCTGCACGGCTTGGTGCCCACCTGTGTGGAATGAAGCCATGTCAACAAAACTGATGATGTGCAGCTGTGGAGACGGCTCTGGGCCCTCCCCCTTCTCTCTCTGTCTCTCTCTCTGTCAAAAACAATAAAATAAACCTTAAAAAAAAAAATACTGTCCTCACCAAACAGAGGAGAAAGTGGAAACAGAGAGGTCGATGAACTTTCTAGAGTCACACAGGACTCGTGAAGGCGCAACCAGGACCCCACCCCGGCCCGCTGCGCCCACCACTCCTGCCTATAATCCGCTACTGCTGAGGGTGTTGGTGGGAGCGCCGAAGCCACGCCTAAGTGCTGCAACGCACTGCGTGTGTTTGTTCTTTGGCGCAAGGTCCACCGCAGTCCCTGAGCGCAGACTCTTCCTTCCTTGAAGCCTCTCATTTCCTTTCCTCCCACGTGCACCCTGCAGGCCCACCCCCTACCTCAGCGGCCTCAGCTGGGCTCCCCAGTTCCCAGGCCCTGGGGCGCTGGGGTGCGGCAGGTCTGGGAGGTTCTCACTGGACAGAGGATCAACTCCTGGCGGGTTGCACAGGATGCCCTGTCCCTGCCACCACCAGGGGCCTGTTTGGCTTCCACAGCCTTCCATCCACCCGGATCCTATAAAGCCCTCCGGTCCATGAGAACGCACGCGGCTTCTGCCACATGTGGGAGGTGCTGTGGGGTGAAGCGTGGGGACCTCCGTGGGGGACCGACTTGAGCCAGAGCCCTGGTCCGGCCACACACAGTGGACCCCTCCCGCGTCGCCTCCCGGGCTTCATTCCTTGTGACCCCGTTGCATGTCTCACCTCCATCTCTCCAGGCTTGGGGGCCCCGTCCTCCCCAGCTCACAGAGGCCACGCGGGGCCCTGGGCGGCGGCAGGGGCTGAAAACCCGATGGCTCCGGGCAGAAGTCGCCCTCCGGGAGCCGGACAGCCCTTGAGACGCTCACCTGCTTGGAAAACCGGCGGAATGGTCTCGCGAGCTCCCCGGGCGGTTCAGGCACCAGGAAAACACGCTGTAAGGCTATTAGCAGGCATCTGACCAACAGCGAGAGCCCAGCCAGGCCCACTGGCTCTGGGTGTGCGTGTGCACGTGTGCGTGCATGCTGGCACACGTGTGGACGCTGAGGGGGGACCATTCACAGGGGTCCTCAGTTAGGCGGAGACGACTCCTTCCTACTCTATCACTTCTTCCAGGACCTGGTTCTTCCACGCGTGCCTTCTCACGTGGCCGACCTGTGGCTTCTCTTCCCGCCCTGCACGCACCTTCGGAGCGCCCACGGGCTCCCGGGCACGGTGCCCAGACCTGCTCCATGTGCAGTGTTTTCCACAACCGTCACCACCCACGGCCGAACACACGAGTGAACGTGTGTGTGCCCTGGTGTCCCCGGCCGCTCTGCGTCCCGCTCTCTACAGAGCGTTCATTCCCTGACTGACCTCGTCCCGCATCGAGCCGGGCGGTGGGGGCACCAAACACCTGGAAACTCGGGTCTGCCCCCCAGCGCCCCCTCGCCCCCCGCCCCCCGCCCTGGGGTCGCCGGCACGGGAATGAGCGCGCTCAGCTCCTGCCAGGACGTCTGGGGGAGCCCGGCGTGCGGGGAGCTCTGCCCACAGCTCCCTGCTGAGCACGGCGCCCCCCACGTCTCCTCTATCACAGACGCGCCTGCGACAGGCCCGTTCGCACCAGAGACGGCGGACGGGGTGTCAGGGCGACCTGCCCGCTCGGTCCCTCAGGAGTGGGGATTCGATGACTCCACCCGTCCCCGTGAAACGTCACGCTTTTTCCTTCATTCACAGAGGGTGAGTTTCCAGGAAAACTAAACCAAATTAGTGTCACGTCTGGGTCTTCTGTCCTCCTGACTGAGCAAGGCGTGGGGTCTACAGGCCGGGCCCTTGCTGCCCTTCCTTTCTCCCCAGCAGCAGAAAGCGGGTGCACGGTTGTCGGGGCAGGAGACGGGGTGACCGCTGATGGGAGGGGGTTCCTTTCGGGTGATGAAAACGTTCTGGAATTAGACACTGGTGTTGTGTGCACAGCTTGGTGGAAGCTGCTGAATGGTCTGTAGCCGAAGGCGCACGTTCTGGGCTGTTACTTATACCGCAGGCAGGCGGATTGAAACGCAACAACAATAGAGCAAATCTCCGCCGGCTCTCCATTGCCGTGGGGCGTGTTTGAGGCCCTCCTGGGATGGGGGAGGAAGGACGCACTGAGGTGGGAGAGCCGGGCCCCTGCGACCCGCAGGGACTCCTAACCAGCAATTACGCGCGGGCGGAAGGAAGGGCCCACGGGGACAGCGCCCGGGGCCCGTGCAGAGAGCATTTGCTTCCTTTGTGTGGTGTGTGGGTCAATTAGAAGGTGCAGCCACAGGTAAAGCACAGGATGTTTGCCGGGAAGGCCCATCTGGGCCCCTTGAAACTTGAGACCGTAAGTGCTCACAGAAGCAGGAAACCGGAGTCACAGCCTTTGTCGTGAGCATTGGCCAAAAATGAGTGGCGCCCGGTGCTTTTGTTTAAGCGCCCAAAATGTGTACTAAGACAGTCATTTCCAGGGTCCAGAGATTAGCAGCCCCAATAGGTTTCAAAAACGTCCCAGCCGTGTGCACTGAGACGCAGGGCGCCTCACAGAGGTTCTGGAAAGGAGAACTCTGTTCTCCGAGGGGAGGGAACTCAGGGAGGCATCGGGTCTCTGTCTCGTCCCGCGGAACGGACACGCACGCAGGTGGACCAGCCTCCTCGGGGACCGGGGGTGGCAGGAGGCAGGGACAGGCGCACTTGACAGCCCAGCGGGGAGCCGGTCAGAGGCCAAGTTGGCAGTCATTCCCCTCATTGTCCCTGCTCTGGGGGCTGCGCTGTGGGACCCCAGCATGGAGATGTCCTCCTAGCCCTGCTCGCAGGGAGCGCAGAGCGGTGGCCCGGAGACCAGGAAGTGAGGTAGCTCTCCACTGTGCCCCGGGGTGTGGGGGTGATGCCCGAGGGCCTGCCACCCGCTGCAGGGTCCCTGGGGCCAGACTAGCTGCTCATCTGGGCTCGGGGTGAAAGTGGGCCTGCCCGGGTTATGCTGGGCTGGAGCCCACATCCCTGCAGTCCCCCGGCCCGGGTGCACGTCCGTGCCCGGCACCAGCGGGTAGACCGGAGCTCTGAGGGGCAGCAGGGAAAGCCGAGCCCTCACGACCCACTGGGAGCCAGTGTGGGCGGCGGGACCAGAGTCTCCCCTGCAGAGAGGACCCACCTCCCGCTTCCTGCGCAGTTTCTTCTCCTTTCCTGCACCTTTCTGTTTCGACCACGATGCGGAGTCGACTTGACTCAGTGCTGAGCTGTCCAGCGGACGTGCCTGCGTCCCGAGGTGCAGTCCCTAAGGAGGAAGGCATGAGCTGTGGCTTCAGGGGCCCTAGCCAGAGAGCGTCTCGTCACCAACCTCCTGTGCTGCTTTCCTGGGTGTCCCACCCTCTCTGGGGACCCAGGACTGAGCCTGGGCCGAGGTTCAGCCAGGATTCTCCAAGCAGCTCTGGTTTTCTCCTGCAGATTTTAGGTTCAAATGTGCACAGCTTAGCATGAGTGCTTCTAACGTCTTCCCCGTGTTTACTTGTGTGTGTGTGTGTGTGTGTGTGTGTGTGCGCAACAAGGCTACTTAAAAAGCACCTTCTCTGGCCCGCGTTGATCGCCACGTCTCCGTGGTGCACGTCTGGGGATGTGAGGTGAATTCACTGTGTGTGTGTTGGGGGCATGCACGTGTACATGCTGTTAAAGAGGTTACTTTGCAAAACCGGGGGGCGCATCTGCTTGCGTTTTGTGCAAACTGTGAAGTAGCATCGTGATTAGACAAAGAGAGAGGAAAGCCGGCCTTCTAGACCCGTGTCGCTGAAGAGGCCTTCCTGCGGGAACGGGGGGCAGTCACCCCTCCCTTGTTGGGGTGATGGTGCTTGGCATCAACCCTAAAGCAGTTTTCCGTAAGAGGGACGTCATTTCCAGGCGAGGACGACGGCAGCAGGACTGTACGGCCCGCAGCGTAGATGCCGCAGAACATTTCTAACGCGAGCAGACGGCGGCCTCCCACGGGAGAAACCAGCGCCCATGACTGGGAGCCTTAGAGGCTCAATCTCGGTATCACCGGTCCAGTTAGCAAAGGTGAACCCCGACTCGAAGGTTCTTGCTGTGGTGCCTCTTCCTCCACGTCCTCTGAATGTGCCGGACGGGGCATCGTGGGGCTGGGCGGCCAGTTTTCAGATAGAACGGAAGACGCGCCGCTTTCTGAATCTGGCGTGTCATGTTTGCCTGCTTTCGAACTCTTAGGGGGCTAAGTTTACACAAGCGCCTGGCCCCTGTGTTCTGGGCGTGTGATGCTTACGGGCACAACTCAACCCAAGCAACGTGCGTACGGATTTCCCACGGAAGGAGAGCCGGGTCGGAGTAGGATCATCGGGTCATTTGGGGATGAGAAGTAGGTCTGTCAGTCACCCCCTCAGGAGTTTTATCAAATTCTTATTCTCACGGAAAACTCTGGGCGATATTTCAAAGTAAATACACTCGTGTGTTCATCAGTCTCGAAGGACACGCGTGTCCGCAAGATGCAGACAGGGTGGGTAAGACAAGGACGGGGCCTGCGCAGAACGGCCGCCGACGTGGGCAGCAGAAGGGCTCACGGCACGCCGCCGGGGAAGGCGGTGATGTGGCTGAACCCGACAGGGGGAGAAGGAAGAATTCAGGCCACCTCTGCGAAACGAGGGAGAGTCGCTCGTCACCGGCGGGGCGGTTTGCAGGATCACAGGACCCGAGGTCCATAGCGCGAGCATCACGCGATGGGAGGAACGTCGGGCCGCGTGTCAGTTGGGAGCTGGGTTCTGCTCCGATGAGCCCGTGAACTGGCTGGGTGGCCTCAGTGCCCTTGTCTGGAAAGGGGGTGACACCCCCAGCTCGCGGGGCTGGGGTGCAGGCTGGGCCGGGGCCAGGGGTGCGCACAGGGCCTGCGGATACCTCGTGCCCTGTGAGCGTGGAGCATAGCACACGGGTCCATTCCGTTCCTGGACCTCTCTGGTACGTTCCCAGGCTCTGGGGGGAAAACCCACGTCTGCACCCCGCTGGTCACACGGACGACACACTGGCGTGTCTTTGGGGACCAGGAGAGAATGGCCAGCGACAAGAAGGCGGGTGTGACAGTCACGTGGAAGGAAACGGGTCTTCCTGCAGAAGAGGAGGGTTTCGTTGTCCTGTAGCCGAGAACGTGGCACGTCGGGCTGACCACCTTCGTAATGCGTGTTTATTCGTGCATTAAACACATTTTTCCACGCTGAGTGTTTCTGAGTCATATTCCAATGTGATCTACTATTTGGTATTTATGAAGAACTATATTAAGACTTTGTATGATTAAAAAAAAAACTCGGAGGAAATCTGTGTGTGGGAGCAAAGAATCAATTAGGAGCGTTTGGAATCCACGAGAAATCACGTGGGATGCTTCTCAGATGGAAACAGAGAACGTGAAGAAGTTTTCGGCGTGGGCCTTTGCACGGTACCTCCCCTGACCCCTGGCGTGGCCTCACGTCCAGGTCGCGCTCTGAGCATCCACATCGGGTGCGGCTCCAAGACCACAGCCTGGGGACGCCATGGTGCTGGTGGCAGGTGTCCACGCAGAGGCCACCATGGCCAGAGGAGCGTGCCCCGTGGGTCGTTTGCACGCGGCGCTCCGTGTGCCTCTCCGTTAGCTCACGTTAGGAGGCTCTTGAGTAAAAGAAGGCATCTCAAGGCTCCTCAAAGCGCTGGCTGCACACTGAGCAGAGCGCCAGGCCCAGCGTGAGGGTCCGTAGACACCTGCTGGGCGGGGCACCGCTCCCTGTGGGACAGGGGACACAGCGAATCCAAAGGAGAGAGCCGGGCGTTCCCACTGACGGAGAGGAAGACCAACGGCTGCAACACGACCAGGCTCAAGCCCAGGGACCACCACCAGGGAGACCCGGGTCCCAGGTCCCCGGGACGCACCTGCACTCCGTTGCGTTTCCATCCGGGCCACTTACTAGCCCTGTGACCTTGAGCAAGGTACTTACGCTCCCTGACCTTTATCTGGACGATAAGACGAAAGCTTCCGAGCTGCCACTTCGGACCCGCAGGTCAAGTGAGAGGCCGGGAGAAGTGCTGCCTACGGCTCCCGGGAGACGCTGCAGGTCTCAGGCTGTCCCTTGAGGCCCTGAGGAGAGGACGTTCTCCCTGGAGAGGGACAGCTCAATGCCGTGCCCCTCACTGAGGCTAACCTCCCAGTTCTCAAATGCGGAGAATTAGCATAGCTTTTGAGGAACGGCACCACCTTCCCTAAGACATCTGCAAGAACAAAAAGGCAACCACACAGGGCATGGCGGGAAGAGGGAACTTCAAAGAAATGAGAGCATTTGTATGGAAAGCGACCCCCAACTCCTGGAAGGTCAAAAGTCAAGTGAGGCTGGGGTCCGTGGTCCCCTGGGCCCCTCAGGGAAGCACCTCTGACCCTCGGGCGCTGAGGGGCGGCTGAGCTGCAGTGGGGACGTCTGACTGGCTTCTCAGCCTCTGCACTCACAGCGCGGGGAACTTTCCAGAAGGCAGGACACTGACGGAAACGTGGCAACTCCTTCTTTCGCCAAATCGAGGGGCTAAGAGCCTGTCACCTTTCCATACAAGAAGGAAGCTTTTCATACTGAAAGATTTTCATTTAAATGAAAACACTCTCTGCTCTGTGCTCCATTGAACATGTGGACAGTGGGCCCTGGGGACCCCCAGTGGGGAGACTGTGTCCCCACTGACGTCCTCCCAGGTTCCTGAGAGGAGCAGCTGAAGGGCAGTCGTCCCGCACACCAGGGTCTCCCAAACTTCTTCAGCTCATAAGACTGAAACTCGATATCACTGCACAAAACTTCTCCACCTGCCCGCCCCCAGCCCCGGGCGCCACCATCCGACTTCCTGTCTCTATGCCTCTGACATGAGCGTTATCACACGGAGGTCGTCCTTCTGAGTGACTTATGTCACTCAGCGCCATGTCCTCAGGGCCCATCCATGTTGCAGCACCTGCGTCAGAACTTCCTTCCCGTTTACGGCTGAATAACCCTCCATTGGGTGACCGGCCGCATGTCTTTCATCCGTTCACCTGTTGGGGGGACAGGGACGTGGCTTCCACCCCTGGCGACTGAATAACGCTGCCCTCACTAGGATCCACAGTAATGACCTTGCTCGATCTTCTAGAGCAGGGGTCTCCAAACTATGGCCCTCTCATCCGGCCCATGGAGACCTTTTTATCTGAATAAAATAATATTAAATAAATAATTAAAAACAACACCTATGTTTTGATTCTTTTTTATTTGGACCTCGAGTGTGTAGTCGGCTCCCAAACTGCTGTTTGATAGTTAATGCAGCTGAAAAGTTTGGAGACCCCTGTTCTAGAACATACTCTCCAGGGGGCAGGGGTCTTTCACACCTGGGCCCACCGCCGGGGTCCCACAGCCTCGACGTGCTGGCTGCCACCGCCGTCACCCAGCAAGGCCCCACGAGGCGGCAGGTGAGCTGGGTGCCTGGCTTCTCTCTGTGACTTCCTCAGGAGACCCCTTTTCTTCTCTGAGTCCAAGTCCTGCAGATTCTAATATCCATTTTCTAGAAGGTTCCTGGGGAGTAGAAGCAATGCAAAGCGTGCCCCTGGTTTGCCGTTGGCACAGAAAGGCAGCTAACTGTCACCAATATCGTGCATCTCCAGAAAATGACTGCGTTTTTAGATAGTTATTTTTATTTCACAGCCGTGCGATTCGAAAAGAGTCAGGAACTGTGAGGGGACGAGCTTCTTCCTGCCAGCTGCTCCGTTAGCACCCGTGTGACCTTGAACCTGCCTCCTGATTGCTGGGTGCCTCTGTTTCCTCCCTGAGGTGGGGACGGCACTGTCCCCTGCCTGACTCGCGGGGTCCGCGTTGAAGTCGTGTGAGCAGGGGGGACTGAGAGCCTCATCCCAGACTCTTCGGTGCCACGTGAACATGTGGGAGCGATCGCTCTCCGTCTATGGGGAAGCGCGTTGCTTTGCTGGGCAGCTGGGAGCACGTCGTCAAGGACAGACGTTCCTTGTGCCTTTGCGCTGTCCCCCTGCTTTCCGGACGCCTGACCCTGCAGTGGCTGAAATGAGCCCCAGGCTGGGACGGAGCCGTGGGGGTGTCTGGATCTTTCCTGCAGAGGCCGCTCCGGCTTCTGGGTGAGCAGGTTGGGGAAGGGTCCCCCCAGCCGTGCTGGGACCTCTGTCATGGGACCTCCGTCATGGTTAAGGCTGAGTGACAAGCCGCCAGCCCTGCAGCGGCGGGGCAGTCGGTGCTGGCGGGGCCCCTGTCCTGTTTGGGGGCTTCCTGTCTGCTCCCCCCTGTGTCGTCTCAGTGTCCTGTGTGGACATGGGGGCTCTGGAGAGTGAAGGGCCATCCGTGCAGCCCGGTCACCCTCCAGCCACACCAGCAGTGAAGCCACCGTGCTGGGAGCCCCACTGTCGCCGCTGTGAAAACGGAATGTTCAGAATTGGCTACTTGCAGTGGCAACAAGAGAGGCTTTGTCAGCCGTTGCATCGCCAGCCCGGGAGGAGGGTTTCGTCAGGTACAAACTGCAGGAGAACAGGGGCGAGAAGGTGGCTCGTGCTGTGGCCCGCGTGGGCATCCAGGTGTCTGGGACGCCAGCCCCCTCGGACGCAAAGACCCTGTGCTCGGGGTTCAGGAAGGCGGGTCAGTGGCAGGGTGCTTGAGACTTTATTGAGATACCAAATGTATTTTGTTGTCGTTGCCGTAGGATCATCCCGAATAACGAGAGAACGTTATCTTCCCCTCCCTCTTGGCACTGAAGTTTGTCACAAGGACAAATACCGTATTTTTCGGTTCATCAGATGCACTTTTTCCCCTCAAAAAAGTGGAGGGAAAAGTGTGTGCGTCTTACGGAGCGAATACTGCAAAGAAGAGTGCACGTTGGGGACCTTCGTGATGCCGTGGGGACGCCTGCAGCCAGGTCAGGAAGCAGGGACCGCATGGGAGGAGAGCGGGTCCAGGCAGGTCAGGTGCATCCTATGGAGCGAAACACACGGTAGGTCTTGGGGTCCAAAAGGCCTCAGGCGAAAGCGAGTCTTAGCACTACAGCAGGCCGCGGCCGTGTGGGAAGGAGGCCGAGGGCAAGAAGATCCTGGGGGTGGGCAGGGGCCGTGGGCTGGTGCCCGGGCCTCAGGCGGTACTGGACCCATTGCGTGGCCCTTTGAGCAGAAGCTGCACGGTGTTGGGGTCCCCACAGAGCCCCAGACTGCGGCAGGGAGCCCTGCACGGCTCCCGGGGAAGCACGCGAGGCTGGCAGGATCTCCGTGCGTGGAAGGGCCCCAGGAACACGCCAGTGCAGACGCACGACCTGTGCAGCTCGTAGCCCCAGCCAGCAGGGCTGGAGAAAGCGGCCCCGCCAGGCTGACAGCCGGCCACCTGGACGCCGGGGCCTCCTCCCTCCATGTCACCGTGCTCGCTTCTGGCTCCAAAAGTCACTCTGAAAGCTTGACTCTGGACATGGAAAGACCAGGGAAAAGACTGAGGAGACAACGAAAATCTTTCACCACCAACCATAAAAAGGCTGCATAAGCCGATGTAACGTGACTTTAAAACAAAAGGTTTCAGTGGGTTTTAGGAGAATCCGATTGAAATGTAGCATCGATGTCTGAGGGTGTCCAAGGACCAGAGAAGCCCGACGGGACATACCCGTCTTTCATCCCAGCCAATCGCCTTGTAAATTAAAATGCAAAGTAATCTATGCTAAGTACACGTAGCTTAGCTCGCTCAAAAGATTTAACCTTCTCCTTCCGAAGGGTAGAGGCCGTTTACGTGAAGTCAGCAAAGGAAAGAGAACACGCACCGTGTTGGGATTTTTTAGTGGCTCGCCGCCCACATGCCCTGCGGCGGGTCTTCGGCCGGGGGAGGCGCGTGGTGGGAGCAGGTGCAGGGAGCTGGCCCCGGTCAGCGGCGGTCACGCGACACGTCCAGTTCGACAGTTGAGGGCTTGTTTAGGAGCTTGGGAAAGATAAACACGTGGAAGCACGTCCCAGCAGCCTGTGTGTGGCAGAAGCGTTTTCACCCGCACATTCTGATATTATCTGTTACGAATGAATGACATTGAAGAGAGAGCTACACACACGGCAGGAGTGTCATCAGAAACAACCTTTTGTTCCAACAACGCCGCCTTCGGGCGCATGTTTCCTAAGTTCGCTGAGGGTATTTTCTGGACCATTTCGTTTGTCTGCAGCGGTTTCGCACGAAGCTGTTCTGAGCCTTCTGGAGACGACATCTGCGGAGGAGGAATCAGGCCGCCGTGAAGGGCAGGGTGCTGGAGCTGGGCCACGGACCAACGAGCCGTAGGACCTTGGCAAAGTCATTTAGGGCCGGATGTTTGGAACCAAATAAATCCTGGACAGGAACCTGGAGACCTGAATCCAAGTTCTGAGCCTGCCAAGTGCCCCTCCAGACCTGTGAGCCTGGGGGACGTTGGTGGCATTTTGTAATTCTCATGACTGTGGTATGGTTATGTCTTCCTCACAGAGTTCTTATCGGGGTCACGGGCACCGTGGACTTGAAGGTCAGCCAATCCTGAGCTCTAAGGAGCTATGTGCAAATCCCAGGTTCTTCATCACCGCTGGGGCTCGATTCCATTATGGCCGGTGCGTTCATTTTACAGCGATTAATATTAAGGTGACCAGACGTCCCACTTTTGGCGGGACAGTCCCGATTTTTAACAATGTGTCCCACGTCCCACGGCGTTCTAAAAAAGTCCTGATGTTTGGAAAGAATGCACGACAAGCTAGGGAACGGCGGGAGATAGACCCAATTTTTCATCAAGAACCCCCTCCCCCCCGGTCAGTGGTGTCCCGCTTTACCAATGCTAAAATCTGGTCACCTTACTAATATCTACTGAGAGTCAGCTACGAGATGCACAGTTTATCACAGTGAACAAAACACAGCACCTGCTTGCACGCAGCGCGGAGGTACTGGGAACAAATGCAACTTTAAAGCGTCAGGGAAATGTCGGAGCGTGCTAAGTGCTGTGGGAAAACGCAAGGGGCAGAGAAAGCCCGAGGGGAGCTCTGGGGAGACACAGGCCATCCAGGGGCTGTGAACCCCAAGGGGCGCGGACTCGCTTGTTCGCCCGTGTGTAGGTGCCCATTGCACGTCTGAAGGTGGGTCTGGGCACAGAAGTCCCGTATGCGTCCCAGGACCCATCTGGTTGTTTCTACGGCGTGGATCCCAGATGGAAGACGTTTTTGTTTTGTATCTTGTCTTTCTGGCTGAAACATGGGCTCAGCACTGCTTTGTTCACCCTCATGTCATCGCCAACAAACCCAAGGTTCCCGCTCCTTGAATAAATAAATAATGAATGAACGAATGAATGAATGGATGGATGAATGAAATGGTTCCACGTCCTTCACTGCTTCTTCCATGGGGGGCTCCCCAGTATTGTTCTTCATCTAACGGTGAACTAGCGTCATGTTGTATTATCTTGATACGCGTATTTTGTAAGTACAATTATGCTGATAATTTAAATATTTGTCTTGAACACATTTTGTAGATATGTGGTACATATGTATTGATATACGTGTACACGATATATGTGTGAAGAAAAGACAAGCTTCAGCGTTGTATTCTGGACATGGGGGCCCGGCTCCCTGGAAACGCAGTTCACTTCGCTGGGCCTCGGTTGGCTCATCGGTCACATGAGGAGGTGCCGCTAAACTGTTAAGGTTGTTTTCGACTTTAAGATGCCTTTTTGTTCCTTTTCAATTTTAAGTTGACTTCCAAGTTCACTTGACAGTTGCGGGTGATCGGATACCACACGGGAGTGAGTGCTTTCCAGCCCGTTGCGTGTGAACAATCACGTGGAAGCTTCGCTCAGGGCCAGGACGTCTTAATGACCTGCTACCGCTTACCTAGTTCCCTCAGCGGACACACGTTGGCAGGGCGGGCTGGAGGTGAAGAGCCGGACGAGGACACGCCGCCAACTTCCCTAAAACCTCCCACGAGACATGCGATTATTTTTTGGATGGTTCGTGCCGTTTTATTCCCCAAACCCGTTTCCCTAAGGAAGCAAAGATGCCTCCTAAGGTGACCAGATTGTAACATGGGTAAAGCGGGACACCACTGACCGGGGGGAGGGGGTTCTTGATGAAAAATTGGGTCTATCTCCCGCCGTTCCCTAGCTGGTCGTGCATTCTTTCCAAACATCGGGACTTTTTTAAAACGCCGCGGGACACATTGTTAAAAATCGGGACTGTCCCGCCCAAAGCGGGACGCCTGGTCACCTTGCTCTTGGCAAATGCAGACAGTGTAGAACCCGGCAGTAATCGGCATAAAGCAGAGCCGGAACCAGCGCTCTGGAGGTGGAGTCCACATTGGCCTTGCGGGATGCGGGGCCCGAAGGACCCGTGAGGCACACACGGGTCTGTCCTTCCTGCCAGACTGGAGTACGGCCTGTGGCTCGGGACGGGAGCGAGGTGTTAGGGATGTGGGTGCGGCTGGTAGGCGGGCACGTTTCAGCCAAGGAGTCTAACGTGCTTACTGCTCTTCTCAGAAGGCCCAGCATGTCACAGAAAGTGAGGCATGTGCAGAAATCCAAGGCACTTGAGAATGTGTTTGGTTGAATATTGAAGTCAAATGTATCCTTTTTATTTTATTTTTTAAGTAGAATAACGACATTTTTCCAGAGACTCTTATGACAGACCTCCTGGTCTCTCCTGCTGGGTTTTCCTTCTCCCTTTGCTCCCTTCTGTTGTGGGTCTAGTCTTTCTTGTTTCTATTTTTAAAAATTGTGATGTAATGTATAGAACACATTTTGCTATTTCAACTCTTGTGAAGTGTACGGTTCCGCGGAATTAAGTGCGCTCACATCCCCGTGCAGCCTCGTAAACCTTCGGCTCCTTATAAGCCTACGGCGTCTCTTGGTTCCCACTCTGCTGCCCCCACTTCCCGCTACAACATGGTGAACTCTGACTGAGGTGGACACTCTGGCTCTTCAAGGTCATGTTCTTTGTGTGATGCCCTGTGTCCCAGTATGTGCCAAGGGGCCACGGGCCAACGTGCATGGCTCGGCAGGCCCAGGTTTCTAATTCGTCTCCGATATGCACTGGTCAGGTGGCCGTGGGCACGTCACCTCACCTCCATCAGTGTGAGCGAAGAACAGCTTTTGATGTCAGCGTCGATGTGTCACAGTGACAAGAGTCAGGAAGGGCCTTGTGTGCCCTCATTTCGGTCTTCTGTGTAAGCGTTTGGGGTGCCTCTTAGTTTTAAGCACTTAAAACAGTGAGATGGAGTGTAAACCCCGAGGTGGAATATTGTTTGGTAAATGCAGATTTTAATTCACACACAAACGTCAATGAGGACGGAGCCCAGTGTCTGGCGCGGTGTAGGAAGTCCAGGAGCCACAGCCACCCTGGTATCGGAGCCACAGACCAGTTCTCAGAGGTGACCTTGGGCTCAGAACGGAGTATCTCAGTGTCAACACACACATGCACACATGCAGCCTTCACAGGTCCGTATTTATACCTCTAGCTACAGCTACACACACGTGTGAGCGCTGAAGGTTTGCACCTACCCCCACGAATATACGCGTGCAAACAAGAGATGATGATGTGCAACTGTATGACCTAATCCTATACTTTTCTGGACTCACGGCCAACTGATTCTTTAGGTCCACATTGCGATAGAGGGGCTTGATTTATAACGTGGACCGAGGGAGTTGTTCGTCCACCGGCCCAGGGTGAAAGCGAGCGCCCCCGCTATGTTTTTGTTTTCTTTTCAACACATGCTTTCTATCAGGAGATTCTTTCTTGCCAAACGTTTATATTTTAAACGTGGCTTTTCACGAGGCCAAACGATGTAAACATTCGGGCCATGGACTGAATGCATAGTTTCCACCGTGTAATAAAACAGCCGTTCCGTTGGAAACTTTATTAATGCCGAGCTGAGCAGAGCTTGGCCGGGGGTGACCTTGGCCCTCTGGCTGGCTGGAGGGAGAAAGAGATGGTGGGAACAGCCGCTCTGGTTTTCCCATGTGAAGAAGGTAACGGTTTTCAAGCGAGGCCTTGTCAGACCCGGGGGCGCTAGAAGACAGGACACCCGTCACCCGAGAAGGAAGGGCCGTTGGCCGGGCTCCTTAGTCGCGTGTGAAGAAGCCATGTGTCCCCCACACGAGCTGCCAGGAAGCCTGAGGGAGCCGCCGGGTTCTTGCCTTAAAGCAGCCTTGACCTCTGGGTGCAGGGTTGATGGGGACTTTATCTTCACGTGCTTTCACGTTGAACATTTTTCTATGTTTAGGTATGAACAGGTTTTCTCTGGGTAAACAGAGCAGAATGCGAATCCTCGGCCCCTGCCGGCTCTCCGAGTTCTGACTTCGAGCCGAAAGCCAGGCGAGCGTTGCTGGGCGCAGCGGGTGTCCCTTTCTGAGCTGTGTGCTGTCACTGCTTTGCGTATATTTTTATTTTTTTCAGTTGACGCCTGTCTCAAGGCTGCCTCACGATAACCCTACGAAGTGGTCCTTGTCACCCTGTGACTGCGGTTAGGAAGCCAATGCTCACACATGACAGACGAGGCGAAAAGGCTTCCAACTCCAGGCGGGCTGCCCTCACCGCCTGCATGTTCACTGGAATCTTCTAGAAGGCGCTACAGTTGATGGGAACCATTTCACAGGAAGGGACACAACAAACCACAGTAAGATTTGTGAAGTGCGACGAGGTTTCCAATGTCACCACTACGCTGACTGTCCCCTGGGCTTCTGAGCTTCATGCAGACTTGTTCGAAAGGCCCCCGGTTACTGAGCTTCCGCGGGAGGTTCAGGGGGACATTTTTGGTTTGCTGAGCAATCCGTGTCTTCTTTTCAAAATCCAAACCGCTACATAAACGTGCTGTATTTTCGTCCTTCTGGGAGAAACAATTGAGAAGCATCCAAGACACACGATCTCACGACTGGCTCTCTGACATGAGCGTTCAGTGTCCTCAGTCCCCTGCATAGTGCTGGGTCCCCTTTTCCCAAAGGGAAGTGACATTGCCACAGATGGGTCCACGCTGACCTGGACCCACAGCCCCTCAGGAGAGAAAACACATTTAACGTGACTGCAGCCCCACAAACTTGTGTCCTTAGGAACACAGCTTTTCTGTGATTTTTCCTCTGGCTTAGGACACTGGTGTGTTGTTACCCACCGTCCTTTCTCTCGCTCTTCAAGGTAGATCTATTAGCATGGGAACATCGTGCAAGTGATGATGGATGAAAGCCCCATGGGTCCTGAGAAAACATACTGATTTGGGGGAACTTGTCTGCCCTGTTCTGGGGGCCTAGATGGGACTCGCGTTAAGTTGAGTTCATCAACCTGCCAAACGCGTACCTTCTGACGTTCTCTGCTGCTCCACTCCGCTTTGTGGGTCCTGCCGTTGGAACCCATGCTTTGTGCTTCCCCATGGCTGTTGCCAACCCCCACCCCAATTCTTTAATCAGCCGCAGGAGTTAGGACCTTACTCCCCTGGGTCACCTTTCACGGGAGCTGATCAATAAGAGTGCTGTTCGTTACTAAGCAGTGGACAGCCCTGGGGAAGCCCACAGTTATCAGCCGTCTGGGGATCCTGGGTCCTGGGGTGCGGGATGGTTTCCCCCTACCCTGCCCTCCCGGGACTCACCTGTCCTTGCCGCACACAGTGTGACCTCAGGGGACACGGGGGGCACCCTGTCAGGTCCCCTTTCCCACGTGATCGGGGCGTCTGTGTTGCAGCTCCATGAAATCCGCAGGGAAGCACTTGGCTCAGGCCGCACCTCCGTCCGCGGGAGCCGGGACCCGTGCTGGGCGGGAAGCCACCGGCATCTTGCAGTTCTGTTCAAGTGCAAAGGCGCCCAGCCCTGCCCTTCAGAACACTGCTAACAGGAGCTGGGGCTCGTCTGGGCTCAGCCCAGGCCGTCAGGGGTGGGCCTGGGCGTGGCGGCATCGAGCATCCTCTCCATCCTTCTAACGCGTCTCCTGATCATTTCACTCCCAACGTGGGGCAAATGGAGTTATGTGACCTTCTGGACCCCATTGACAGCCTCCATTTATCTCTAAGAGTCTCACCCCATTGGCTAAACAGCAGGGCTCACCGGGCCTCACAGGGCGGTCGGTGGCCATGTTAACTGCGATCGGTGTCCCCTAAGGGTGGGTCCTCCCACCCCGACGCGGCAGCACATCTTGTCTCCTCGGGAAGCCGGTGGTCTGGGCAGGCACACGGCTCTGTAGGCCGTGGAATAAGTCCGAGGAGCTCGCGAACCTCCGTCTTCTCAGCGAGAAGATTCTCGTTTTCAGGCTTTGGATTTGAACGAGCATCCTCGTCTTATCTTTTCAGCAGCTTTCTGATTATGCATAAAAAAAAACTTTTAATGCATTTTCCAGGTTGCAAATCACTACAAGGTTCATTAAGGAAAAGTGTTTAAAATGCACAATAAATAAAGAAAAATAATCACACTACTCACAGGGAACCTGCGTTAACCTTTCGGTGTCTTTTTCTTCCCTCCTGCCCTCCCGCCTCCCTCCTTCCTTCCTGTTTCTCTAACCAAATGCACATGTAAAGTCTGTCTTTTCATGCTGCTGCTGCTCCATCTTCTCAGATGCATCACGGCTGCTTCTTGCTTCTTCACTTCTGTTGCAATTTCTTGGTGAACGTTCCAAAAAATAAAAAACGTGCGATTGACGGTCAGTGTGTGTGTTATTGTTCCATGGTGGGGCTATTTAAAACTAGCGTGTGTGTTCAATTGAGAAATGGTTACAAACATCTTTTTTCTCGGTCCTAGTGTCTGACCCAGAAAGCAAAATTTGGAGGAAGAATGAAGCCTCTTTCTTAGTCTGCTAGAAAGTTAGGGTGGGCCTACTTCACAGGGCACGAGTAGCGGTACTCACTTGTCTATTGGTCTTGAAGTCGGAAGAAAGATCATCTAGATTATAGACATCTCTGCAGAATGCTTGCCATTGGTTTTCTTGTCATTGGGAGTTTCCACCTCCTTTTCTTCCATGGTTTTTGCATGGAGATGTAAGAAGAATTTGGCAAGAAAGTGAACAAAACTACTAACCAAACGCTATGTGACCTCGAAGTTTGTGACTTCTAAGTACTTTCAGAAATATTTCTCAGACCCGACATTGCCAAGCTCTGTGCTGGGGCATGGAATGCCCTGATCGGTGACATACATCCAGGCACCCAGGAGCTTACCCACATCAGTGACAGGTGCCCCAGGTGGGTCATGCCAGGGACAGCGTATGTGAGGTGCTGCAGGGCCCTAGGCGTGTGCACCAGGGGAGCCTCCATGTAGGAGACAGAGTTGAGCCCGGGGATGTAAATAAGTTAGAACTTAACTTACAGTCAAGGGGAGACGGGAAGAAGGTTCTTCTCCAAACCAAGGAAGAGTCTATAGGGGTTCCCAACCTTTTTGTACCCTAGGGTGCATTCTAAAATATCGGTAGGGTGGCGGGCACCAGCTATTTCTAAGGATATTTATTATTGAACAAGAATAAAAAATAATAAACAAAAATAATTTTAAAATAATAAATTTATTGTACAAATTATATACACACAAAGAAACATCTATACAAAATGTAATACAAAGTAAATAAAAAACACATGTATAATAAAATCACTTAAAGAAACATAAAAGAAAACATAAAAAAACTCAATCTGTCAGTGTGATCTTTGGCATTGCATTTCATTGGCCAGTGCCTCGTAATTAGGAGAGTATGAGGACAACCCTGTTAGCAAACAATTATTAAGATGCTCATCGGTAATAGATGACCTACCTCGCTTTGAGTTCATTTAAAATCGAATATATTAGAACACTGTGATCCTAGCTAACCGTCACGACCCGATCAGTCCAGCAACCGCAATCAAAAGGGCAGCTGCGCGTGTCCCGGTTGGTGGAGGAGAGTGTAAAGAGCGCAGCGGCTACACAAGGCGCGACATGTACAAAGGCGACAGCTAGGGACAAACGTATACATACGGTATCGCACACATACCAACGCATATAATAAACCTGTGTAGATACTCCAACGGTATTTTAAAATTCTAACAAATGTATAAAAATACATTATAGTTTTACTTAGTGTTTATGGAAAACTTCTGATGCAGTCACATAACGGCGGGCGCACACAAATCGGGTGCCTGCGGGCACGGGGTTGGGAATCCCTGGTCTAAATGGAAGTCAGTGAAATTGAGGTTGAGGTGTTTTAAGGGCATGCCGCTAGAAATGAGGCGTGGGCACGCGAGGTCAGGTACATGCCAGTAGTGGGACTGGCACAAATATAAGTACTTAGGTGTTGATGTGAAGAATGTGAGGTAAGAGCTTGCAGGACGAGGAGGACGTGAATGCAAACCCCGCACCACTCCCATGACACGGCCGGAGGAAGAGAACTCAATCGAGTCCCAGGGAAAAGCCAAGGGAAGGAGTTCTGGGAGAAGGTGACAGTCAGCAGTGACTTGGGCAGAGAAGCCCAGGAGGTCAGGCTGTGGTGGCATTCACGAGTCGTAGGAGAGACGTGGGGGTTTGGGGAGGCCAGGGGGACAAAAGGCAGAGGTGAGCTGGGATTTGGCGGGCTTTTGGGAGCCAAGGTCTGGGGTTTGGGGGAAGAAGGGGACGCAGCAGCTGGGAATACAAGGCAAGGAGGTGAGCACTGGGGTGAGACGCTGCCTAGCTGCCCCGCCCTCCTGACCGGGGCTCCACACAGCCCCGACTGGCCTTGGAAGTTGCAATGCGTGTCCTACCTAGAAAATGGTTTAGAAGTCATTTAGGCGGGGAAAGTGGGAAACGTTTTTCTTAGCCAATATGTGGGTGACTACGACTGAATGACGCACAAACAGGAAAGCCCTGTTTCTTGTTCCTTAGTTCGTTTCAGCTTCATTTGCACGAACAGAATAGCCTCTGCTTTTCCCCAGGGTTGTCTTTATCTGCGTGTCGTTTGGTGGACATTTAGGCTGTTTCCATGTTTGGCGATAACGCGTCCACAAATCTAGGCAGGTTAGCATCTCTTGGCGATCCTGATCTCAGTTCTCTTGGGTGAGTGCCCGGAAGTAGGTTCGCTGGAGCACGTGGCTGCACCGTTTTGTGTCCCCGCTAAGACTGCCCAGGGCTCCCCTTTGCCTGAGTGCTCCCGGCTCTTACTGTCCTCCAGCCTCGGAGAATAGCCGTTCTGACCCGTGTGAGGTGATAGCTCTTTCCAGTTTTGATTTGTGTTTCCGTGGTAGTGAGTGATGGCGAACATTTTCTTTTTTGTACACCTGTTGGCCATTTGCATGTCTTCCTTGGAGTGATGTCTATTTAATTCCTTAGCCCAGTGGTTGGCAAACTGTGGCTCGCGAGCTGCAGAGAGCCGCAGTTTGCTGACCACTGCCTTAGCCCATTTTTTAATCGGGTTGTGTTTTAATTTTATTTGTTGTTGTTGTTGTTTTCTACTATTGCATTGTAGGAGTTTCCAACATCAGTGTCTAGTATAAGGACAGGGTCACATGTAAACTCTACGAGGAAGATTAAAGCACCATTCTCTGCTGACTGTCCTCATTTCTTCTCACTGTACTGCATCCGGACTTAAAATAAAGGTGTCTGTGGGAAGAAGGTTCCAGGATACCTTACGTTCTGGTTAGGTGAGGATTCACCAGAAGGCGTGCCATGCTATGATCCTGGAAGAAGAGTCCTCCCCACAGCCCGCGCTCCTCCACGTCTGCGGACTCGAAGGCTTCAGGCTAAATCTTCAGGCAGAGACAGTGGGTCTGAAAGGGTCTTCGAACATCTTTACGAAGCACAGTGTCGGGACACAGGCCTGCACACGTCGACGTGGTTGGAAGGCGTGTCCTCTCTGCGGTCCAGTCCATCATGTGCACTCTGCCTTTTCTCACGACTTTCTTCTCCTAAGATGATGCCCCCCAGTCGCATATGTGGGGTTTGCAACTAGCTGCACTTCTGCTTGAGCACGATCTTGCTGCTTTGTAACTTTTACCTCCAGGCACAGTGACATTCAGCACACACGGGCTTCCAAGGCGAGTCCCATAAAACTGTAGCAGCTACAGTGGGCCCGTTTCAAACGCGTGGACAACTTTTCTCCACAGGGACAGGCTGAGCTTTCTTGGCGTGTTCTTTATCCTCATATGTGGCTTCATTTTCCCTTCTAATCTTTCCAGTCGTTAAAGAACGTCTGCAATCTGAGTACTTAAGCATTTTTGTATGGCATGTGAGCCCCCTAAGAGGCATATTATATTCTGTAAAGGAGCGATTAAGTGTGTTAGAGAAAAAAATAATAATAATAAAAATTAAAAAAGAGTCCTGTACTTGCTTAAACAGAAAAGTAATAATCCTCGGAAATATCGTCTGGAAGCCAGTGCATGGATGGAATGGCCTCAGAAGGGCCCGTCACTGGATGAGTCTAGAAATGATCAGGAAGGGGACCTGTTTGGAGCTTGTCCCTCAGGACAAGAAGCGTCCTGATGAGAATTCTGTCCGCTGCACATGTGGCTGGGTCCCGGGGGTCGCATTCCGCACTGTACTCCTGCTCCTTGTTGTGTAGCTGGGCACACACTCACATGTGGAGGTCCAATAGGGCTTTCAATTTCATCTGTAGCTTTTATTAATAATGTTCATCCAAGAAACAAAGTAGATGATTACTTTACAAAGACTAAATTTGTCCTTCCATGTCTCCCTGAAGTGGCTTTCTTGCTAACAGATATTAGAAGAAACCCTTGGGGAGAAGAGAGATTTCTAGTTTTATCCAAAAGAAAAAAAAAAAAAGGAATCTGATTTTTAATGTTACTTACTGCAATAAATAGAAGTTTTCTCATCCCAAGATGCTCTCTCCTTCCCTGCAAAGAAGCAAAGAGTGCTTACCTTCCGTGAGAAAGTCACAGGACCTTCCGCATGGAGAAAAGAAGGCGGGGAAGCCAGGAGGGCTCAGCGGGTTAAGCAGTCGCCTTGCAGCCTCCGGGGACCAAGGATCGAGTCCTGGCCCCGGCCCGTGCGGACCCATATACTGAACTGGGGTGAGCTTCCCATGCGGGAGGCCAGTTCCTGCCCTGCGCGGCCCCCGCCCACCTGTGTGGATCGAAACCATGTTGAAAACTGATGACGTGAAACCATGGAGACGGCTCTGGGCCCCCTGTCCTCCTCTGTCTTCCTCTGTCTCTGTCTCTCTCTGTCAAAATTATAAAGTTAATCTTTAGGAAAAAAAGAGAAAAGAAGGACGTTGCAGTCAGGCATCTTAAAGTCAGATTCTGGGTCTTGCTGTGTGACCTTGAGCGAATTAATTAAACTCTTTGTGTTCTAGTAGCCATATCTGTAAAACCGGGACAATATCACATGTTATTGATTAGAAAAGGCCACTAATTATAAGAGACAGTGTAGATTTAATAACAGCTTGTCAGAATAAATGAATATCATAATACGCACATTCAACTGAAGGTGAACTATAACATTCCGTTCCACCATCTCCTACAGCATCGTACTTAAAATATGAATTCAAACTTTTTCCTTATTCAGTGATAGAACGCTTCAGAATTATTTTGGCCGCAAGTTGTACATCATATCAGGATGCACTTGTATAATCCGTACTCATAGTCTTTGTTTCTTGGACACTTCCGTGTTCATAACTTGCATTTGATGCCCAGTGAAGAGCCTTTCCATTTGCCTCCCGATGAGATTAGGCGTTGCAGACAAACAGCTGCTGTGAGACATGACTCTGGACTCACAAAGTCAAATGAGCAGGCGCTGACATTTTCCTCGTCCACCCAAATCAATAGGAACCGTCTGAGGAAAACGAACACCATTAAAGAGACAAGATACACCCCAAACGAAAGAACTCAAAAGAGAAGTCTAACCAGTGCTTGAAAACGAGTAGGTCTGAGCTCAGTGGAGAACTAAGGAAATAGCTGTGAAAGAAGAACTGGAAGGTAGAAAACTAGCAAGGCACTTAGGAGAAAAAGATCCTCTTAGAGAATTCTTGGAGGAGAAGACTCCCTCTTGGGGGAAATCACGCTGAATTTTCAGTCAGTGCTGCTATGTTGGTGGCAGTGGTGAGGTGAGAATACTTGTCACTGAGCAGATTTAAAAAACATCAGTGAACAAGTTCACGGCCAACATTTAGGAGTAACGACCAGGAAAAGCAAAGCAAAACAAAAAAAAGTCCACAAGAAATGGAGGGTGTGACATTTAATCCTACAGAGAAAGAAAAAAATGAAAACAAAACAAAACAAAACTTAGACCAAAGAATATAGAAAAAAGAAAATAAAAATAAGCATAATAGAAAACACAAACTTGCCAGAAAGAAATCCTAATGTCAGAACCATGATAAGTATAAAAAGATCAGTCATCTAAAAATCAAAATGAAATATCTAAAAATTGTAAAAAGGCTGAAAATTAGAGAATAGAGAAAAATATATACAAGGCAAACACCAATAAAATTACAACCAGTGAAGGGAGGGTAGCCAAAATCTCAATACAAAAACCATTAAATGGGACTAAGAACAATATATATTTGGGAAGTTAAAATAGACATGTACTTTGTATTGCCAACAACATAGCCTCAAAATATAAAAAGCAAATTATTAGTGATACAATATAATTCAAAAACCAGAAGGGTAGATACGTCAGTACAGTAACAGGAGATTCAATTAATGCAACTAGAGAGCTTTATTTTTTAAGCCATACTAATAATATTTGATTCCTATATAAGCAAACCTCCATATATGTATGCATTTGAGTATATATTTTCAAGGGGAATTGATATGAATGTAAATCTGATGTAACTACGAAAAAAGACAAATAAAAAGCAGAGAAATAAATACTCCACAAACAGAAAACAGTTATTCTTTCTAAACACTAATAAGGCAAGTAAAAAAGGTATCAATACTTAGTCTACTAATCATGCATCAGAAAATTTCTCCCCCAAAAGATCAAGAACATCAATGAAGCATTTGCTTCAGCAGCATATACATTAAAATTGGAAGAACGTCAATGAAAACCACTAGAAAATTTCAAGACAAGTGTGTCTAGATTCTTCCCAATGCTGGAATTAAATATTTCTGGGAGCCTTTTCAAACATGGCTAGCTGGTACCTGATTGTCACATCACGTTCTCCTCCCATGAAAAGCTCTCGGATCTATTCTGAGACATTTGGCGACTTCCACCGCCTTAATTGCATTGCCTCGTATGTGACATGTAATCTTCTACATATGTGATGCCTTTCTAATGCCAATACCAGAACAAGGTGTGATATTTTAATGACATTTTAAGTGACATTTAAGAATTCAAATTTAAGTTTAAGTGGAGTCTATTTTTATCAATGGAAATATCAGAACTGATTGGTTGAATAATTAGTTGAATAAGTCTCTTTTAAAGTTGGCGAAATTCATACAAAGAAGCAACGAGAGCTATTAATAGCTGTATTTTTATCACTCGGCATGCTGACTGGATAGATTGTTTTTACATTTATTATAAATTTACAATGATTAACGTTGTAAAATGCAGCCCAAATTCAAAGACGTTAAATAAAAATGTGTCTCCCAATCAAGGAATACATTAGCCTCAGCGTGCCTGGGGCGGTCGATGCACGTGGTGACGCACATAACACTCTCAGCACAAGGTCCTGGCAGGACACATATGCATAGAGCAGAGCCATCGCTCAACAGCGGGGACAGAGATAAGGGCCCTTCTGCCGAAGCCCCATCTTCAAACAGGGTGAGCAACGGTGGTAACGGTACCACCTAAGGACAGAGCCCGGGGCACACGGGACAGCAGCGGAAGGAGTGGCTGCCTCACTCGTCACGGTCACCACCCTCAGCTATTGCGCTGACCAGACACCGCCCTGAGACCCCGGTGTTCTGAGCCCCGAGCTCACGCTTTGTAGGGCAGCTGCCGCCTCCTGGACTAACGCGACGGCAGAGGCTCGGGGTTGACGTCTAACGGCTCTAGTCAACGACTGCCGAGGTCTAGCCGACTGTACCCCACGGTGACGTTCACAGGGCGGGGGACATGCTGAAGACAGCACTCATCGGGGTAAACTGACCGGGCGGGCGAGGCTGAGGCTGCCGTACTGATCGTGTCTGTGCGGGAAGGGGGAGCAGGAAGGCAGGGGGCCCGGCAGGGCGAGGGCAGAGGAAGGACCCCCATCCCTCTGTCCTGGCCCCTTGGGCTCCCCGCCAGCACCCCCACTCGCTGAGCCCACCTGGAGCCCGCGGCCAGCGCAGCCCGGAGCCTGGCCGCCGGCCCTGACACCGGGTACCGCCTTGCCCCACTGTTCCTGCCTGATTGAGCTCGTTCTCCGCGCTCTGACGGGGTCTGCCTTCCGTGCCCACCCTCCCTGGGCGGACGGGTGAGGCACGATGAATGACTCACTCCCCTGCGTGCAACTAGAGCAGGACATGGGCGGGAGACTGAATGGACATTGTTCGGAGCTGCCCAGGTGTACAAATGCGCAAAGCACACTCAGCTAATCTACGCAGCAAGCCTTGAGGCCAAGGTCCTCACAGCGAAGACCTCCCCGCGGTTACACTCGGATCGGGGACTGTGTGGCGGGTGGGGAGGGGGAGGCAGGAGGAGAACCCTCTGCTGTGAATTCTGGGCTCTGGCTCCCGGGCCAGGCATCGGGTCTGTTTGGGTTTATTTGTTTAGTTGCTTGTTCGACTCTTTACGTTGAGAGGATCATACATTCAGGGAAGTGCTGCAAAAACAGTCGTGTTCCCAGCTACCCTCCCCCCAGCTTCGCCCTCTTCCATTCCCACAGGCCAGGGACCACCCTAAGAAGCAGGGCAGTGGCTGTCCTTGAACCAGTCGTGTTCAGTGGCAATGTCTCCTTCGTCTTGGCTACTCGATGACAGTCCCCCAGTCCCCCCGTGGTTTTTGTGACCTTCATGAACATTTCGGAAGAGTCCTGGGGGGAGCCTCTCATGTCAGGCCTGCTGCTTTCTCACGCCCAGGCTGAGACTGGCGTTAGTGGGAATGAGACCACAGTGGGAGGGCCCTTCTCTGTCCTCAGCAGGGCAATGTGACATCAGTGTCCCCCCCATCGCTACTCGTGTTAGGAGCTTGCTCCCTTGGTCAAGGCGATGTCTGCCAGGTGTCTCCAGGACACAGTTACACGCTCCCCTTTGAACGAACACACCCTTACGTTGAGGCCGTCTATGCATCTGTGTGTTTGTTTAAAGTGTCACCTACTGAAATTATGAAAACGAGACGACATCTGGTTGGTGAGGCGCGTGCGTGTGCGAGGGTGCTGTCACACAGTGCCGCACACTGGGCGGCTTAAACCGGCCATGCATTCCTCACAGTGCTGCCCGGTGGGAGTCTGCGGTCAAGGTGAGGGCCGGGCTGGCGTCTCCTGAGGGCTCTCTCCTTGGTGAGCAGACACCACCGTCTCCCGTGGCCTTGCGTGGCCTCGCTTCTGTGGACATGCTCCTAGGACGCTTGCTCTTCTCAGAAAGGCGCCAGACCCGGCTTAGAGCCCACCCTAATGGCCTCACGGCCACTGAAGTCACCTCTTGGGAGGCCTTGTCTCCAGGGTGCTAGGGCTGGACCTTCAATTACAATATAAACTTGGGGGAAGGCACAATGCAGCCCATAAAGTGTCTGTGTATTTCCCCGTGTGTGTGTGCATGTATGTATTTCCATGTGTGTGTTCACCTGTGAGTGTGTGTGTGCATCGTTCCTGCTCAGACGCCAGCAACTAACGTGTAAGGTCACAGGAATGACAGGTAGGAGTGCGTGTTTTCTTGGCTTTCCGGGAGTGATTTCTCATTGGGGAGCCGTACGCAACAGGTGTTGGGAGTAGAATTCTACTGGGACCAGACTTTCCCAAGTCTGCGGCCTGTGAACTGGATTCCACCCCCTCTCCGCCCGCCAGTACTCACTGCTGCACCCAGTTGTTCGTTTGCTCATCCAGTCGTCTGGATAGGTCACGTGTCCTTTTCAGGAGGGGGTAAAATAGGGCAACATCTCACTGTCACACCCTCACCATGTCACAGAGTGAGGTGCACACCTGCCTGGAGTCAGTCAAGCTCTCAGTCTCCTCATTTAACATTTGGGGGGGGGTCTGATGCATGTGCAATTACAGGTCAGAGAGCGAGGAGTCCTGCGGGGTGTGCTCTGACCCTGCACCCCGCCTGGCAGGCATAACCTCACGCAGTGTCTGCGGTCCCCTTGTGCCGGGGAAGGGCCTGCAGAGTGTCAAGCCTCCTGCAACCTTTTTTTCAAATGAAAGGTAATGATGTTGGTAATTTCTGAGGAAGACCTTTGGGGCGTCTTCTCCATGAGCTGCCCAGGGATTGCCCTTCGGTACTGTTTCCTTTTCCTGCATAAGCAACTTGGAAGCAAAACAAAGACCCTGTGCAAAGAAAGACGTCCTGGCGCCCGCCCGACGTCCACCCGGTCTTCAGCCTCTAGGTGCTCAATGTGGGGGACCGGCTTCTCCTATGAACATCCTCTTTTATCCCACAGTCTGTTTCATTGACTCAAAATATTCAACGTTCATTGACTTCAAGCACTTGGTTTCGCTGTGTTCAAAATAACTCCCGATTTGGTTTTTAGATTTGAATTTTATGAATAATTACAGTGCTGTCTAGCAGAACAGCTGAGAGGGAGTATTTTTTAAACCCTTCCTTGCCTCCTCCTTTGTCGTAGAGTTTAAAAATTGATCATGTAAAGGCACAGGCATCTGAAGACGACCAAGAAGACGGAACGCGTTTGAACCATTCTCAGGGGTGGTACAATCTGAAAGACCCATGTGCGGGTAGGAGCAAGCTGCGTGGTCTCAGTGAGGAAAAAAAACAATTTAAAAAAGTCACAGTTGAAATCACGTGATCCTGGCTTTACATTCTGATCCTGCCACTAAGCGTGTGTGTGACATCGGAACGTTTGCCTAATAAGGACCCAGGCTCTGTCTCCTGGTGGGAAGCTGGGACTGGGAGATGTCCAGAGGCCCAGGGAGCTTAGGTGGGTGGCAGCCTGTTGGAGGCTGAGGGCCGGGCAGAGGGCGGGACCTGGCCGCTGGTGACAGCTTCTCCCCTGGGGAATGGCCACAGTCTCCTTCCTGCAGGCTTTGCACCAGAAGAGTGCTTTCCTTTCAGCCCCTTAGAAATGGAAATCGACCCCTTGGGGTGCGAGCCCTGGGGGTTCAGCCGCCTGGGGGAGCAGGGGACAGACTGGCTGCATTTGTTTGTGACTTTGGAGGAGTGGCATCTGTGCCCTACAGCTAATACCTTCTCTTTCAGTGCTTTGCATTTTCCCTTTTGCTTTCACTGGGCATTTGACACGAATGCCCCATGATGAGCAGTCACTTGTTTTCCTCTCTTTTTACCTTGTCCTCGGCGCTATCTCAGTCAGAAAAACAAGGGGGCTTAGCAACTATTAGGGCCTCAATAAGAAAGGACGAGAGTGTCCTTGGCACTGCGTTCTCTAATCACTCCTCCCTGGTCCAGACTCTGGTCAGCTGTCTGTCCCTCTGTGACACCTGTGGTCACTGGCTTTGTGGTTATCTGCTGTCGAACACGCGCTGGTGGACGGGCACTCCTGAGAGACCAGACTGCTCTTGAGGGAGTCTAAGTTTCCCTCTTCATAGTTGGCATCTCAAGTATTTGTTGAATTTAGCTGAACCGAAAGCCCAGAGGCTTAGCTGAAATGGACCTTCCCTCACAGTCAGATTTGTCCTGAAAAACCTTCTCATTTTTAGCGTCTTCTCCTTCTGTTTCTGTTTTTGATTTTTGGGGTCCTGTTGGGGAGGCCCAGCTCCTGCACATTCCTAGGACAGTGCTGGAGCCAGAACGAGGCCCCCACAGATCATCCGCCCGGGACCTCTCATCACCGGTGTCGCCAGCCCCTTCCTGTCAGCTCAGTCGTGGTGTGGAGGTGTGGCAGCTGGGCAGGCATTCCAGGAAGAGGGCCCAGAGGAATCCCCCTGAGTGTCCCCCCAGGGGGACTGTCCCCCCCACGGCCCAGAGGTGACTGTGAGATAGCGGGGCGTCCGCTCAGGCCCATCCCAGGCCCTGAAGCTGGCTTCGCTCTGTGTGAGTTCCTGAAATCAGTCGTTGTCTTACTGATTTCTGAGCACTGTTGAGTGGGCGTCAGGGGTCACTAAGTGTTCCCCTTGGATTTGGGGAATTTAAGTATGCCTTTGAGACAGACATGGGAATGAAATAAGTGCTACCTCCTTTGGGGATGCCATTTTATTGTTCTCACCAAAGTTTGTAATTCCACATTAGTCCCGGAGGACGTGAGTGGCACAGAGGGCGACGGTGACAATCGACGTGAAGCTGACGAAGGGGCCAGAGCACTCCTGCATTCAGAGAAGCAGTGAGACTTTTTTTGTTAAACAATAGCTTTTTTTAAAAAAAGATTTATTTTATTGTTTGAGAGGAGGCATGTGTGAGAGAGAGAGAGAGAGAGAATAAGAGGGGGGAGGGCCCAGAGCCGTCTCCATAGTTGTTCATCATTAGCTGTGACAGTTTTATCCCACACAGGTGGACGTGGGGCCACGAGGGGCGGGAACGGAACTGGCACCTCCTCATGGGAGGTGAGAACCTGCACGGCCATCCTGGCAGTCACCAGTTGCTCTGCAGTTCAGCCTGTGGGGTGATACAGTCCACGTCTGGGATTTGGTCCACAGATCTCGCGGTTGTGAGGCAAGCTCTCAACGTGCTGAGCTATCCCAGCACCCCCTAGACTTTTAACTAATCGAAAAATGAAGATTTGAGGCTTGCAATGTTTTTAGTCCCATCGGTCACCAACCATGGTTGTCCTCTGACAAAGGAAGTGGATGTGATTGAAGTAATGAACTCATAATCCTAATAATGAGGTTCAACATCCTGAGGCTTGAGAAGGTGCTTTTCCACCACAAAGAATAAATATACACAGTCACTCTTAATCACTCATTCATTCATTCAAGAAATGCTTACTGAGCGTCGAACTTATGTGCCAGGCCCTGAGCAGGCCTTGGAGTGATGGGCAGTGGATAATAAATCAGACACAGTGCTCACCCTGTGCGGCTTTCGATTTAGTAGAAAAAAAAAAGACGTTGACTAAACAAACACAAGCGAAGCTACTCATAAGATGTATGATCACGGCTGTGAAAGGCGAGTATATGCACACAGAACGGTGGACACTGAAAACGAGTGCGGCAGTCTCTAGTAGCAGATTGCCAGTAAGCGGGACGCTATCAGTCAAGTGCACGTTCCTGCCTTTGCCTCTGCCCCCTGTGCCGTCATGTGGATCCACGAGCGGAGCCCTTTCCACGCCTCCAGCACAGTGCCCGCCACGCTGAGCTGCGGTCGCCTACCTGTCCTTCACTCTCCATCAGGAACGCCTGGAGCCGAGGCAAGCAGAGCGGCATGGACCTGTGACCTCAGCCGTCTTTTAGGCCCAGCACGGAGAACGCCCCAGTCCAGTGGATCTCAGCTAAACCGCGAAGGGGATCCTGACCCGAGTGTGACCAAGCAGCCCCAGGCCGGGCGCGCCTCCGTCTGCCCACAGCGTCCGTCTACCAGTTCGGGCCACAGGCCTGCCTGCCCGCCACGCTGCTACGTTCTCGGGGGAGAACGGCGCAGCTTCCAGTGAACACCAGCACTCTTGTCACGTCCTTAACTTGGGGACAGCTTGCTGAGGGGCTGGCTGCAGTGCACTGGGATGGTGTTGCGGGCAGGCTCGGGGGTCACGGAGGACACGATGGTCATTAGTGATAGACGGTGGTGTGTGGCTCAGCAGCGACACTCAGATTTCTGTGCCCAACAGGTGACCGGGCTGCCTGGGCCCTGTGCCTGACCCATCACATGAGGAGGGTGGGGATCCCTTTCCAAGGTGGCGTGGTGTCACTTAGAGCCTCAAGTTTGTTCTGTGTGCGCTCGGTGAACTTGGCGACCTTCCCTAAGACTTGGCTCGCATCTGTCCGAGGAAGGCAGCAAACAGCCTACACGGTCTTTCGGGGAGAGAATGAGACGCAATCGTCAGTGTGAACGCGTTCTGCTAATTGAACATACAATACGCCTTTCAAGGTGACACGTCCCCTCCCCTTCACAGAGAACCATTCTCAAAAAAATAAAAATAACGGTAACAGCGCTTTTCCACGTGACCACGCAACGGTCCCTGTTGACGAGCCGTGAGCGGCAGTGCCAGGAGGGCAGCCGCGTGAAGGATCCACTTGCTGCCGGAGGGGATTCCTCAGGAATCCGCGCTGCGTGGGAGGCAGCTGTGTGGGGTCCGTGGGAATTGCTGCGGCCCCACGGAGCTGCGAGGCTCAGGCCAGAGGCGAAGATCACGACCTGGTGCCCCGTGAACCAGTCCAAACCCAGCACCGAAGGCCGCCCGGGGCTGGGACCCACCTGTGCGTGGGGAGCGAGGACCTTTTTGTGCCTGTTTTGCTGTTTACGTCGCCGCGAGGTGACGGGCCAATTACGAAGCCCGGGACCCAGAACACGAGCGCCGCCTGCGCAGGTCCTGCACCGCACCCAGGGCGATCTAGCTTGCACACTCACGTCTGTCACTGCCGGGAAACTCTTTTGAATAATTTTATTCACGATTTTCTCCCCTCCATATTCATTTTTTAGATAATGTTTCTTTTTTAGTTAATTTATGTTTTATTAGTTTCAGGCGTACAGCTCGACATAGTGAGTGGACATTTCCATACCTCACAAAGTAATAACCCCAACAAGTCCATTACCCGCCGGACACTGCACATATTATTAGGAAGCTATTGTCTCTACTCCCTCCGCTGTACTTTACATCCGGTGACTTATTTTTTATTCTTGATTCCTGGGACTCTCAGACGCGTGTTCAGATTTTTTCTTCTATCCTATTGTTTAACTCGTAGGTCTGTTTTTCCTCTACTTCTCCGATGACCTTTAACTTTCAACTCTTCCATCCAGTTCTTAATTTCTTCAATTACCCCTTCTGTTTATTAAGAACTGTGCTTTGTTCTCTGAATGCTTCTCTTACCTTTTGAAAGAGACCCAGCAGTTGCTTTGCTTTTTCGCTTTTACTTTCTCCCTCTGCACAGTCTGCGTTCTCTAGGCTGTGCTTTCTGCGTGGTGTTGCCTCTTTCCTATGAGAGGATTTCTTCAACACCCCTGGGCCCGCTGCACCCATTTTGAAGCAGAGCGTTAGGAACCCGGCTCCCACCACCAGGAACTTGGGCGGATTTGTCCACAGAGAGTCTGGTGGGGGCATTTCTTAGCGACCCCCATGTCAGCATGTCTAGGTTTTTTCTTGGTGGGCAGTTGGGCTGCTTTGAGGGGATTTAGACTCTCCTGCCTGCAGAGGG
This sequence comes from Craseonycteris thonglongyai, assembly GCA_004027555.1. NCBI lineage: Eukaryota > Metazoa > Chordata > Mammalia > Chiroptera > Craseonycteridae > Craseonycteris > Craseonycteris thonglongyai. Next base: position 32,678 of record PVKE010003653.1, on the reverse strand, counting down.
GAGTCTAGCTGTCACGGACACACAGCAGTCACCAGGGCCGGGAGTCTCCGGGGTCCGGTAGGCTGACATGCATGCACCAGTCGTGTGTGTTGCGTGCCTGTGCCTTTCAGGGACCCTGTCTTTCACCCTCTCCAGAGAGTAGAGCCCGAGCCTCTGAGGGATCCGATGAGCAGCCGCTGAGAGGCGCAGGGACAGGAGGACACAGTGCTGTGACGGGGCCTTCTGAGGTTTGGTGCAGACGAGGCGGGTTTCCATCTTGTCCCCCAGCATCTTCAGCAGGTGGCTTGAGTGCTGGGCCAGCCAGTTCTCATCCGTGTGCGTCTCTGCCACCCAAATGGGGCCTTCTCGCTTCTCCTGGCCTCTCGTTTTTGTGAGTTTGTGTCTTTTGGGGAACAAATCCCTTCAATGTATTTTTAGAGGAGGAATGAGAGGAAGCCAAGATAGAGGTGCGCATCCTCAAGCCCCCGTTTTTACGGGGGCTTTTATGTTTTCTGTTTGTCTGTTACCCCGATGCTTGTCACAAGAGCAATAGCAACACGTGCTTGGAACGTCTTAGGTGCCGAAGCCTCCGGGGAGAAAAATAATGTGCTCACAGTGGTCATTTCCAAGAACAGCAGAACGCGACTGGCCATCAGTTACCGAGTTACCATAGGAGGTCAGACGCGGTTGCCTGATTTACGTACCGTATTTTTCGCTCCATAAGATGCACTCCCCCGCCCCCCAAAAGTGGAGGGAAACGTGTGTGCGTCTTACTGAGTGAATACTGCAAAGAAGAGTGCACGTTGGGGACCTTCATGATGCCGTGGGGAAGCCTGCAGCCAGGTCAGGAAGCAGGAACTGCATGGGAGGAGAGCGGGTCCAGGCAGGTCAGGTGCGTCTTATGGGGCAAAAAATACGGTAGATGATGGCCCTGTCTGCTGTGAGCTCTGGGCTTCTTTTATTTCCCATCACAGATGAGGAACCAGAAAGAAAGACGTTAAAGAAACGCAGTTGGTTAAGAAGTGAGTTGGATTGCAATCTAGAGCCAGATGCATAGACCTTGTGTTTCATCTGATGCTTCCATTTGTTGAATGACTGCACCTTACAGAAAACCAAAAAAAGAGTGTGTGCGTGTATGTTTAGACGTGGTAAGAAAGATGAAATCAGATCAGCACGTTACTGCTGATCTATGTGGAGCAAATCCTGGTCGGAATGAGGAAGCAGGCTGAGGAGTCTTCCGTCAGTGCCCTGCCCACGTTACCAGCTCCCCTCTCTCCTCTTCCCGCCCCTGTGCTCTTGTATAGCAAACCTATCTTAGCCAACGCTGAATTCAAGTTCTCCAGTGACAAATGAGCTTTAAAGAAAAGCCCGTAAGACTAGCTGTTTTGAAGCAGTCATAAAACAGGTTGATTGTCCCCGAAGCTCCTGCGGACGGAGCGGGTACGTGCTGACCACCCACCGAGAACAACGTGCTGTACGTGTAGCGGACGGCGGCCAACACGAGCCGCCCTTGGTCCGATTCAGTGGTGGACAGAGTCGACTTCGGCTTTCTTTGCTGAGTGTCCACAAACGTAGGTTAGTCCATGCAAAACGTGTTCCTGGTTTTAATGACTTGAATGTGTCCCTGGTTTTCTGAGTCCCTGTCACTTAGGACAGAAACACTAGATCGGGGGTGGCGAACCTATGGCATGCGTGCCCAAAGTGGCACGCGGAGCAATTATTTCAGCACGAGGAGCTGTGAATACCATTTAAAAAATGATTGTTTATGCTCTTATAGACATAAAAATAATCGATACCTCTATCTCACTCGATGGGTTGGCATGCGAGTCGAGTGAGTATACTCTTATTTCATAAACTTTGGCACTCATTCGCCAAAAAGTTCGCCACCCCTGCCCTAGAGTGTAAGATTTTAGCATGAACTCTGTCACTGGATGGACTTCATTTTCAGTTTCAGTTTGGCCATTTTCTAGGTATTGTCCTTGGACAAGTTGCTTACCTTCTCTTACTTTCTCACCAAAAAAAACCATGGTAATATTAGCATTATTTCACACATGGGGGTGTTTGGGGACTAAGGTATTTTAAAGTGCTTGGTATGATAGCTTGGCTTTATTGCTATTGCTACTTATTTTCATTCTTTTAATAATGCATTACCCAGTGTATGGTGCACAAAATGATAGAAGCTGAGCAGTCAAAGTCAAATAAGACTTGATCTATAATTTCATGGAGGCCAGAAGTTAGTGGGGGTGATAGGGTAGCAATAGATCATTGTAGAAGTTTTTATGAAACCCATTCCTACCGACCACTAACAATGCTCTCGACAAACACTGCCCCCCCGCCCCCCCGTTTCCATGTTCAGCCCAGACCTTTCCTCGGAGGTGCAGCTCTATTGATCCAGCTTCCTTCTCACACTTAGAAAACTCAAGGACACCTCAGACCCAGCATCTCCAATGCTGCACTTGTGGTTGCTTCTAGAAGACGGGTGTGAGGGGTGGGTGGGCTTGTTCTTCTCCCGTCTTCACGATACAGGCAAGAACTTCTAGAAATCTAGGACTAATGCTTAAAATGTTCCTGTTTGATTCTCCTACATCTAATCCATAAACAAATGTTCCAAACTTAAGGGCGAGTCTTACTCAAATGTGTGCACTGATTGCTCTCGTCCATTGCCAGCCCCCCTCACCTCTCACCATTTCTATTCTCACTGGTTTCCCAGCATCTTCTCGTGATGTCCTCTAACTCACATTCTTATCACAAGACAACCTTCCACATCTTTCCGCTGCTCTTAAGATAGAAGTCCACTTCCTTCGCAGCCCATATGGCCCTGCTGACTTGGTCGCCCACCGAGTCTTGGGAGTCTCACCTTCTCCACTTTCCTCCCTCTTGGCCCAGCCGCGCTGGGCCTGGTCCGGTCGTCGGGCACATGTGCTGGCTCCTGCTCATCACAGGCTCCTTGAATGTGCCATGTCCAATGACCTTGCTAAGTAACCCCACTCGCCTTCAGACGGCAGCTCCGCGGTGGCTTCCTCAGGGAAAACGTTCTTGACTTCACAGTTTCCTTGTAGTAAGATCTCATAGAAAACGTATTCTTCTTCAGCGCATTTAGCTCTAAGAGAGACACTCCCACACGTCTGGATATGAGTATTTGCTTCACCTCTCACCTGTCAGGGAAGGCGGAAGCTTTGACTCACGGCTCCGTCTCTAGAGGTGAGGACGATGGCTAACCCGTAGCGCGTGCTCCGTGGATGGCCTGTGGGGTCCTGCCAGGCACGACTGAGTTTGCTGGCGCTGCTGTATCGACAGCCTCGCACGGGGAGGCGCTCAGTCGGCCCGCGCTGACACGGACCGGGGAGTGAGAGACGAGCAGGAGGCTTTGCTAGGGATCGGCGCCGACACGCAGAGCAGCATCGGTGCGGCTGAGGGCCGAGCCGAGGGCCGTCGGGGGGCTCCCCCCGGAAGGGAGCCAGGCGGCAGCAGGCGGAGGCTGAACGGGGCCCGGGCGGTGGGAAGGTCAGGCCTCACACGCACACAGAGAAACCCGGCGCCCAAACAGCTTGGCGAGTCAGACCAGGAGTGGGAAACAGCTTCCTCCCGGGCCCTCTGACGGCTGCCAGGGCTTCACCGTCCGAAATTCCCTCCAGCGCTCCCGAGCGCAGGGAGCTAGCACCCCGGTTTGGCGAGCGAGGTGACAGTCAGGGCTCTCTGCAGGCGCGAAGGACGAGCACACGGTCCGCCTTGGAGGACGGATGCCGCTTCCTGCACAAGAGAAGCTGTGATTTGGGTCTTGCAGGAGCCCGAGAGGAAGCGTGACCCTCCGGGGAAGGTGGGTGAGAGGACGTGTCAGGAGACAGAGCAGACTGAAAACGGAAGCGCACGAGAGCCTCCGCACCAGGGACGTAGCCAGCGTCCTGGTCTTGCTGGAGAACTTGTGACGTTTCTAAGTGACGGCAATGACCAGCGAACCCCAGGGGTGCTTCTGACCTGTAGCTAGTGTCTGGGCATCAGTCATACCAGCGAGCCCTCGGCTGGCGAGGAGGAGACACTTCGCCTCCTCTTCTTAAACCCACACGCTGTGTGTCTTCGGGCAAGTCCCTGACGTTCACGGGATGACATTTCCACACGGCCCTCGTAGCGCCTAGCTCAGGATCGGGTCCAGGGAGGTGAGTTGTGAACATGCAAAGCAGTGACAGACACAGGCATGTTTGGGCCAGTGCAGCGTGCCCGGGTGAGCATGTTAATCGTGTGTCGAGATGACAGGGCCAGTCCTTGCTGAGATGTGCATATGCCGACGTCTAGTGACAATGACCTCAGCAGGAGAAACGCTGTTGCCTGAATGTGACCTAAATACATGCCCCTGCTTAAACCCCAGTAGCAAGGAAGGCAACACGTCAGCACCAAACGTGCGCATAGAGATGTGGTGGCTGGGTTTGCTCCCTCAGAGCCTCCGCCTGCCCCTTCCGGCACAGCCACCAGGACACCCTGCTAAGAGAAATGACCTCCGCCAGCCTGCCGTGGCATCCTGGGCCGATTTGCCTGTGCCCTTGAATTGTTCAATTACCTCCAGCTGAGAAGTCCTCTTTCCGATGTCACCTCCCTGTGAAATAATATCGAGGGTCTTTGTCCGGAACAGTTGGTGTTTCTGGCTCCCTCTTAATGTCAAATCTGGGTTTTTGCAAGACTCTAACAACCACCCTTTGGGTAAGATAACGCCCCCCACACAACTCAATGGAGCCTAAAATAAGCACGCCTCCTGTCTGCCGGGCCGGTACACAGACTTGTAGGTGTGACTTAAAACCACCCTCATACAGACCCTGCGAAGCAGTGATTACTAAGCACATTACAGGAAGAAAGCAAGAGCTCTGTGCCCCAGAAGAGGGGCCCAGGGGACCCCCCGGGTAAGCAAATAACAGCGTCTTTGCCCACTGGACTCCCTCCAAGGTTCAGGGGCGCTTGGTAGATTGCGTGAATTAGCTGATGCTGTCTCCTCGGTTGTCAGAACCGATCACTTGTGTGCTTTGTAAGTTGTTTCCAGCTGAGCAACCCGACAATCACTGTGATAGACAAGCGTCCCTGGGGACAAGCTCCTGCTCTGGGGCGTGGCGCTCCCCTGAGGTCTCTAGATCTCTGTGACGTTAGCGATGGTGTGTCCCTGGATGCTCCCTGCTCACCCGTCCACCCGCTTTCTCCTTGTGGGGATTTCACGAGGTTTCTCCTCTCTGGGAGCTGGCCTTGCTCACAGTCCCCAGGGCAGGCCCAGCAGTGAGCTGTCACCATCCTGTGCCCATGATTGTCACGTGCTGAGCCCTCTGTGTGTACCTTTCACACTGATCCCACGTGCGGCATCTCTTGGATTTCAGCAGCTTGACAGTCAATCACATGACATGGCCGTCATTGATCCCAAGCTTTCTAAGGTCTGTACACAGTGACCCATACGTGGCTTTTGAGTGGGTGTTCTCGTCTAGGTACGATGACATGTCTTCCCTGGGCAGAGTCCTGCTGGACGGCTGTAGAGAGCTATGTTCAGTTGGAGGAGGAGGTGGCCCCCGAGTCTTGAAGAATGATGGGAATGTTCCAGAAGGTGTGGGGTCGTGGGGACAACATGGACACCCAGCGTCAGAAGGATCTCGGCTCAGCGCCCTCTTCACTGTCCTCTGAGCGCTTGAGCCTGGTTGACTCGTGACTTCCTCTGGATAAGGTGAGGACAGCGGTCTTCTCCCCGACAGTGCTGTCACAGAGGGGACTTCCTTTGCAGAGGTGCTGGGGCACCTGCCGTGGTGCTGTTGGGGTGAGGGCTCTGGCAGGGCAGGGCTGACCCACAAGTGTTCCGTGGCAGCTGCCGCGGCTCCCGCGTGCCAAGGGGGCCTTGTGGGCGGCTCCGGGCATGGAAATAGCTGGAATCCAACGGGCGGGCGTGTGCTCTTCCGGCTGCTCCCCTGCCCTGCCCCTGGGCCGCGCTGGGCTGCGTGGGAGGCAGTGCCTCTGCGGACCCTCCTGCCCCTGGGAGAAGCCACAAGGGACGAGGGCAGGGGGCACACCCGGAGTCACATGGCCCGTACTGGAATAGCACCACCAACGTCAGACAGCTGGTTGAGTGATGGTGGCACTAGGTGCCCGCGTCTCTACCCGCAGGTCTTTCTAGAGAAACCGAGTGGTGGTTAGGCAGGGGTGTCTCCCCCAGATGTCCAGTATGTCTCCTTTCCCCAGCGGGGGGCTTCGCGAGGGGCTCCCTTCTCCTCCTTCTGTGACCCTGCGTGACGCCTGCGGAACAGTGGACCCTGACCACAGGGTGATCCCACGGGGACAATGTAGCCTGGAGTGCCAGCACCCGCTCCCTCGGGGCCCAGGGTCAGGTGGTCTGTCCCTTTGGGATCTGCCTCGAAACAGACAATTTCAAGAATGTCTCTTTAGACAAAACTCCAGACATTTTTCAAAAGCTCTTCTCTGTCCCGGACGTAGGAACACAGCGTGATGGTCACTGTCACCAGGAAACTTGGTCCAAAGACAATGTGTCTGTAGCTGCTAAAAGCTGAACACCTGCGTCATCCTCAGGGGCAGACAGGGTCTGTCTAAATCCCAGAAAAGTCATCGCGGCCGCGTTCCCTGTTTTATGAAAACCGGGCCCCCCTCGACTGTTTATGACAACTTGCATTGTGTTGCTCTTATCAACTCACAAGATTCCTTCCCCAGGAGGCTCCTTGCAGTCGTCTAGCTAGACTTCCTTTCAGCTTGTCACGGAGGACGCTGAGCACAAAATAGCTGCCTTCCCAAGTTCATGGAGCCCCTTGTAGGTCCTCACTGAGTAAGAACATAGGGGTCTCCCTGCAGCCGGAGGACGGGACCCCGGAGACTGAGGTCGGCACCCACCCTCTCCTGAGATGCAGGGTGGAATTGTGACTTAATTCTTCACGTGAGGAGTCGGAGGTCGGACCTGCGGTGACCGCCTCTGAACTGTGGGAGAGCCACGTTGCCCACTTCTGAGAAGCTGGGGAGGCCCCGGCCCGCTGTGCACACGTGCGGCGGGGGCTGTGGCCGATCAGCGTGTGACAGACGGAAGCGGGGACCCAGAGCACGACAGCGGTTTCGCTGAGATGACTCCGGTCCTAGCTGCGCGGGGCTCTGTGTGATCGGTGGGCAGCACCAGCCCTTTCGGGGTCCGTGAGGGCTCGTTCCTGCTCACGTGGCAGGAAAGGCGGTGGGGACAGCCGCCCCGCAGGGACAGCGGGCATGGAGCTCGTACCTCTGCCTCTGCAGGAGGCTCAGGCCGCAGTTAGGTAACACGAGCTGTGTAGGGACTGAAGCTCTCTGCCCATCCCCGGGGAAGTAGAGGAATTCGGGGCAGCGGTAAACACAGGGACTCTCATTCCTGCCGGGCCGTGGTCAGAGGCATGTGGCCCACACCCAGGAACGGCCGCCAGACTATGTGCAGGGACTCAGCCCGGCGGGGCCCGGCGCAGCTGCCACCGCCAGCCGGGCACCTCCTTCTAGGAAGGGCGTGGCTGCATTCTTGGGTGGCTGTCACCCCAGCACTTCCGGGGCTGGTCCACTGCCTGCTGGAAGTGGGCAAGTATGTCCCCGTCATGACTCAGGATCCCTGGAAAATCCCGGGCTTGGCCTCCTGGGGACGACTTGCCCTGGACTAGGATTGACCTGCTGACCTTCAGAGAAAGGGGGCCGTGTTGGGGTGGCCTGTCTCTGCGCGTGTCCCCTTCTCCTCTCTTCTCTCCTAGACGTCCTTGCATCTCACTGGAGAGGCGGTGTTCGCACAGGGGCGGGGAGGGAGGGGTCCTACCCAGCGAGATCCTTGGCTTCTTGCATGTGAGATGTTGCTGTTGAGCCGGGGCCGTGGCTCGTCCAGGTTCTCACTTCTCAACTCCCCGTGGATCCCGGTTGCTCCTCCCGGAGTCCCAGCCCCCTTAGGCACCTCTGTCACCTTGTCTCCGGGACAGCTGGACAATCTGTTTGCTGATTCATCCCCCAATTTATGAACTTCAGTAACAGATGGTTTCAGATTTCCAGAACTTCTGCAGCGTCGTAAAACCCAACACAGGGCATGCGGCCACAATGTCACCTTTGCATCCGTCACTTCTAATCTTGGGCACCTTGTCCCCTTACTGTGAGACACATTGTCCCCTTATTGTCTCCTCACGGTGAATGTGAGGAGGCTGGGCTGCAGGCTCTCTGAAGGTTGTCGGGGGCTGTCACGTGTTGTCATCTCTCGAATCACTTGCACTTCATCTGACTGTATTGAAGCTACGCACTGGGGGAGCGGGGTGTTTAAGACCCCCCGATCTGCCTGGCCCAGGAGGTTAAGAGTTCTACCCGCCACCCTTGCTTTTTCTTAGATCTGCTAAAAAATAGGCCACATGTCACACCGCCCCTGCTGTCCCCACACGTCACACACCCTTAAGACACAGCCCTGGGCAGCTGTCACAGGGAGCATCCGAGGGTCGCTCCCGCCGTGGCCCCGTGCCAAGCAGCTTTTTGGACCCGTTTCTGGGCGTGGACATCACTGGGAAAGCCAATAGCTCACCCACACCTCACAGGTGGAATTCCTCTCACGCCGTGTTTCTAAGACATGGGTCAGAGTTGTTGTTGTTTTCCTAGCCTTGCATTTGCAAAATACAACACACGTCACAGCAAACCGAAGGCAGCCGGGGCCCCTGGGGAGGGGTCTCAGGAGGCCTTGTGCCCCTGAGTGATGGGGCACCTCCCTCCCACGTGGTGGGTGGGTTATTCAAGGCCAGTGACTGGAAGCTGGCGTGTCTAGTCCCATCGCAAGACCTTCTCTGTCAGGCCGGGCTTGGTGGGAAAGGCCCACAAGGCCGGGACTCACGGCCAGACGGGTGACCAACGCCCTCAAAGGCGCCGGCGTGCCAGCCTCCGTCCTCCCAGCCACACGATGTCCCCACAGCTGACCTTTGCCCCCGCTCGCCCCCGGCTGCTCACGTCTCTCCTCTCTGTGGAGGGAAAGCACGGCCCCTCGGCTGGGACACGGCTGGGCTCAAACCTTCTCGGCCGTTTGACGGAGCGGGTTTCTGTGGCCACGGAGCGCTGCTTCCGCTCGGCTCCCAGACCCTAAACGCAGCCCCGGTGGCCACCTGCCACCCTCGGCGTGCTTTCCTCACCTCCCTCCTTGTCAGGCTGGAGTTGTCCTCGTGCCCCGGCTCCCGGCCCGGACGCCCACCTGTACCCGGAACCGGTCTCAGCGCCGAATCCCCAAAGGGGCTCCGATGCTCCCTGCGTGACCACAGCCTAGCAATGAAAAAGCAATAGTTTTTGGTAGAGAGAGACACGGAGAGAAGGGGAGGGTGCAGAGCCGTCTCCACAGCTGCCCGTCATTAGTTTTGGGTATAGTTTCATCCCACGGGTGGGCGTGTGGCTGTGCAGGGCAGGAGCTGGCCAGGGGCCTCCCGCGTGGAAGACAACCCTCTCCCTATGAACTGAGGGCCTCCTCCAGGGGAAGCACACCTGGGGCGGGAGCAGAACCGGGGACCCCAACATGGGAGGCTCACCCCAGTGAGAACTGAACCGGGGGCCACACAGCTCCGCACATGGGTCCTCAGGGGCTGGGGCCGGGATTCCATCCTTGGACCCCGGGGGCTGCAAGACGAGCGTTCAACCTGCTGAGCCGCCCCGGCTTCCCAGCCCCCCAACCCCGGCAGAATGTTCATTCCCCCTTTGGGCTGACGGGGCGCCGTCCGTGGCCTGTGACCAGGTAGCTGACCGGAGCGGGAAGGAACTGCCTTTCCCTTCACCCACAGCGAACACAGCATCATGGCACTCGCCCCGTTCACAGAACGCTCAGGAGGTGCCCACAGGAAGGCGACGGCCCTCGTAGTGCCAGCTCTGATGCTAACAGAACAAACGCCCACCGTCACCGCGGTCGGGACGGAAGGCGGATCGCGGGCTGTGTGGACGGGGAGGGCGGAAGCAACGGGCCGGGAGCTTTCCAGGTGTGAGCACAAGGCAGCACCTGCCTCAGGAGGCAGCACGCCGGGCTCCCAGAGGCGGGAGGTGACCGTCTTGCTGGAGCAGCGTGGATGTCTCTGCAGAGAACGTGTTGTGAGTCCTTTCCTGACGTCCAGGAGCCTCCCGGACATGCACTTGGCGTGGTTCTGCCTGACACGTGACATGTGACACGTGCCAGCCCACACGGCCCGGAACCTCATGCTCATGCGTAATAAAGAGGTTTCACTGCGGAAAGTGACCTTGATCCACGGGACTTCCACAACTGGGACTCCGCTCGTAGAAACTGCATGAAATTCTCCTTCTCGGATGAAAGAGTAAATGTAATTTTAGGGCAAATTCTGAAGCAATTTGGCAGACAGCTATTTTTAAGGACTGCGGGAGGCATTTATTTGCATGTGAATGTTGTGTATTCTGGTTGCGAATCACTCATTCCATGTATTGAAGCTTGTTCCCTCCAGGTCCCCTTAGGGAGGTGGACTTCCAGCTCCTTGGAGGGTTTTACTGTTAATGTTTTGTTCTCCGTTCTTAAAAACAACAACAAAAGTAAAGCTGCCAGCATTTTATATTTTCCAAATTTTATCCTTCGTACACAGTTTTCATGAATCAGCGAGGTTTGTTCTGAGGAGCTTCTTTGCCACAGAGCTAGACCGGGGGGCATTTCTTCTTACACACGTTGGCAGTAAAAGGTAGCCGCCTCGGGGACAGTTAACTCTGGAACTCTTTTAAAATTACTTGCGCTGATATAAAATTCCGAATTCCCCAGCATGTCGCTGCATACGGCATTGCACTTTAAGAATGGGCATGTATTGCACACTTCCTGAGTTTTGACTGTGTTCTCTACATAAATGTTATCCATTGCCCTAGAGGCTTGATATAAATGACTACACTCAACCCATAGAAAACAGGCCAGCAGAGCAGACGGTAGGACAGAAAAACCGCATTCTCCTACACGTGGTGTTGTCAGTGTGCGAGCTGGTGTGCAGTGAGTGTGCTTTCTGATTTGAACAGGGCCGCTGTAACCAAGGCGCAATCGTGGGGCGATCATAAAGACTGAGAGGAAACATGTCTCTGCTACACCTCAGAAATAATGAGAAGGGACCTGCCCACGTCCCACTACTAGAGATTCTGATAGCGGAGTTCCGGGGTACGGTCTGTCCAGAATTTTTTTTTTGTATACACGATTTATTGAATTGTTTGAGAGAAGGTGAGAGAGAGAAGGGAGGGCCCAGAGCAGTTTTCACAGTTGTACCTCATTAGCTGTGACATAGTTTCATTCCACACAGGTGGATGTGGGCTGCACGGAATGGGGACTGCACTGGGGGCCTCCCCCATGGGAGGCGAGAACCTTCACCGTCATCCTTGTGCTCATCAGCTGGGCTACAGTTCAGCATGTGGGTTTGCACGGGCCAGGGCCGGGATTCGATCCCCAGACCTCATGGTTGCAAGGTGAGCGCTCAACCCGCTGAGCCATCCCGGCCTCCCCTCCCTTCCTTTCTTCTATGACAACAACCGCTCTGGCTGACAGGACTCCTGGAGTGACAATCGGCTGTATTTTTGCAGAGGGAGCAGGACATTTTCTTCAGAACAAGACCTGTGTGAACCCTCAGCACTGACCGCGTTGACAAGGCCAGTGTGTGCAAGGTTAAGTTGCACACAGTCGTCTGCTCCCTCATGCTCGTAGAAGGCTCCCTGAGCATTTAGGGATAGGGTTCTAATTTGTGCAGATTCCCCCCCAACCAGAGAAACATCCCCCGGAGAAGATGCAAGAACCCTGCCCCGTGAGCTCCCACGGGCGGTCATCCAGGGGGCAAAGGCGAGGCTTGTGGTCTCTCCCTCCCGCAGCCCTGACCGCGGACCACCGTGAACGCAGACCTTGGGGCCCTCTCTTCCCTGAAGAAACACACTGGGGTTCATCTCTCAGCCCCATGTCTCATCACTCCCTCCCTGAAAGTTGCCCCTGCAGCTCCGGTGCTTTCTGAGCCGAGCTGTGTCCATCGAGGTCAGACCCAGATGTCTGCACGCCGGCCTGCCACCGCGTGCAGCCGACATCCTTGGAGGATGATGGAGGTGGGTCTACATGGGTCCCCCCTCCACGAGCTCCCGGGGGCATCTGAAGCAGGAACCACCCCACTCCCTTAGTGGAAGAGACGTGATGCCCTTTTTAGAGCCTTAGGAGTGACCATCGGGGACAAGGCCCTGTCACAGCTGTGCTGCTCTGACCTGCATCTGTAAGGAGCTCTGTCGGACGGCTGCTAACACACGCTCACGGCTGTGCCCTCTGTGTGTTGCCGTGGTCTCTCTGGTTCCACGCTGGGGCCCGGGCACGAGAAGGCGTGCGCGTGTGCCGTCTTGGAGATGTAGAAAGGCCGTTCTTGTTGGGGTGGCTTCAGGCACAAGCTCGGCACGCAGAGCGCTTTGCAAGGCCGCCCAAGCCCGAGGAACGGGAGTAAGAATAAGGCATTTGTGCTCACGGTAGTTCTTGAAACGCGGTTCTCCGAGTTAGATGTCCTCTCCATATTTCATGTAGTGTTAGGATAAACACAGCATTTAACTTTGATTAAATATGGAGGGGATGCAAATTTAAATGAGCGGGACTCAATTATTGGACTGATTAAACAAGAAATACATGCTATCTATTTTAATCTGCCTAATTACTGAAACCAGCTTTTCTTTTAAAATTACTCCATTAGTCCAAAGAACAAAATCAATGCATATTCAATTAATATTAATTATACCACAAATGCAAAGTTGAGTCTGGTTTAGCTCAGTGCAATACTGTGATTTTCTTATTGGTAAATCGAAAATTCACTTACTGAAAGAGAGAAGGTGCTTTTGACCACATTCGGGACCGGCGTGCAAGGAGAACTGTAAATGCCAAGCCCTCTCAGGCCCGAGGGGTGTGTGTCAGTGTGTGCAGCTGGTGTAGGGGCTACAGTAGGGTGCTGTTTGCTCTGCTTCTAGAACAATAACTTGAAAAGATGTATACAATCAACTCACAAGAGTTTTGGTCACAAAATTACTTTTGCAAAACAGTATTTTTTGGGATGGAAGAGTAAAAATGATTGAATCAGGAAACGTCAGATGCATTTTCTTTAAGCAGTATTCAAGTTTACAGATGCAGGATCAAGGCCACGACCTTGTGTGTGTCGTACTGCTACACGCTCCCCTGGGGGCCACTGTCCCTAACAACTCACTGTGTCCAGAAAGGAAACAGGTTCGCGCCTAACTCATTTTGCCCCCTGAACCCACTGGTCCTTGGAGCATGAGGGGGGCCGGGGAGAGGGGCCTCGGGGACACCCTTTCTGGAGCTGGCCTGCACTTTCCTGGGTGGGTTTGGACCCTACCTGTGTGGGTGCCAAGTGCAGATCTGGTTTGCTCGTAGCACTCTATGTGAAGGCCGCTCCCACTCGTGACTGGCTGAGCTGGAACTTGAGCCTGCATTTTCAGATCTAGTGCTCTCTGCTCGACACCACTCAGTCCCACAAATCAGTTGTTGGTGAACAGAAATAGAGGGAGATATAATGACCCCCCCCACACACTTTAGGAATCTTAGAGATATTTTTTGCCTGTGTTGGTTAAGTTCACTTAAAACTGACCACAAATGTGCTTCCCTGCATACTGTTAAGACAGAGCCAGAGTCACCCAGCACATGACTTAAATGTCCTGTTAATTCACTCACTCACTCATTCAATCAACACACGTTTATGACTATGAGCTGCGCAGCTCTGTGCTGGTCCCTGGGAACATTGCTATGGTTCCTGCCCTCATGAAATCTAGAGGGACCTCGAGAAGGAGTCTAGGAAGACCAGTAGGCAGCGTGCTGGGACCATGGGACAGCGTGGGTGCTCACGGGAGAGGGGTGACAACCTGTCAGTCAGAGGCATCCTGAGGACCTTCCTAAGTTTAGTCCTCATGATACGTCGGAGTCTGCAAGACAAAGCTGAGCACGAAGGTTTGGGGAAAAAAGATAATGACCTTAGCAAATGAATAGCATGTGAGAAGGACCCAGGGCCTTATCTGGGCTGAGTTTTCACCAGGAATGAGCGCTCCGGTCACAGACGCACCCTGACTCTTTAGGCCGGGTTGCTTGTGTTTTGGGCGGTTTCCCACTGGAAGAGCGTTAACTGGAGATCACTTATGAAGTGGCTTCTAGCTCTGATCTGTGTCTGCGCCTCTGCAGGCTGCTGCCACGGGGAATTCATCTTGGCATCCCTTCCCGCCTTGCAGCACGTACGGGAGGCGCTCCATGAGGGTTTGTTCGGTGGGCTAACAGGTTTCCTGCTTCTCCTCTCTGTATGTATAAGCTTCAACTTGTACCGAATGGGAAAGGATCCATGTAACATTAATATGAAAATAATCAAAAGGCAATGGAGCTACGTTATCTCGGCAGCCTCCTCAAAGGTAGAACCAAGCTCAACACCGTTAACTCACCACCATCAGAGGCAAACCAGATGCAGAGAATGGCCAACAATTTGCTGAAAAACCTCACCATTGTTTTTAAAGCATATTTTTCCAGGCTCATATTTTTTCAGTTCTTCTATGGGAATGGGAGACCTTTGAAAAAATGACGTATGTGCGTTCTATTGATGAAAAAATAACCTTTCAGGGATTTTTTTTAGGGAAATACTAGAACCCCTGAGAGGGCTTTTGCAAACCTTATAGAGACGCTACCAGCTGAATTATTACGATAGTTGTACTTTGTTTCAGTAAATGCACCTCTGCCAGGGTTGGAAAATACAGCAATCAGCCATCCTGACGGCATGAGCACTTCCTTAGCCACCTGACGCCTGCACAGTAGACTGCGTGTGCTGATACTGAGCAAGCCCCACCCGGGGGTCCCAGGAACGTGACCGTACCCGACAGACCGCACGCATCCCCCTCGTTTCTACTCTGCTTGCCTGGCAAAGGTGCGCAGGGTGCGTTGGCTGCTGTCCTTTTCTTCTAATTTTATCCAATTTGCACAACCATCCTTTCCCCACTTACATGATAGGAAAGCCCACGTGAAACCTTTATGTCATTTCGTGCCTCAAACAGCACTCCTGGTAACAAACGCCTATCCATGCTGCGTCTGATTTTCCATAAACTACTGACACATCTGTCACTACTTGGTTTCGGTAGTTCTTTTTCCCGTGATGTGACAATGCTCTTGAATGTCACCTTGGAATGGCCACTCTGGTAAGAGGACCGGACGCCTAGACAACAGGCTGCTAACTGGGCGCTTGGTTCTGTGACCTGTGGGAAAAGCACTTTCCCTTCCTTGACTTCAGGGGCTTGTAAAAGAAAAGACAGGTGCAGCCAGTGTGCATAATGCCAGTATTTTCTGACTCTGTGTTGCTTTTCTTCGAGACGTGGCATGCTATTAATGTGTGTGGGACATAGTGAACTTCACTCGGAGAACACACTCAGAATGTCTTGTTTATATTTCCCAATACAACTTTTTCTTTTAAGTTGTTCTGTTCATTGTTAACTGGGGGGTATATGCTTTTCTAAAACTCAGCTTCTTGAATTTTAAAGCAATGCATGTTGTCCTGCGAGAGAAGAACCGGAGCTCTCAGCATGCAGACGGCGTGAAGGATTCTACACGCACCGGGATAGCCTCCAGGAACCGGAATGGATTTTGAAATATGCTACTGTGTGAGGGGTTCCTCTCTCTGTTTGCTGACACTGTCACCCAAACTTTCTAACCTAAGAATTCCTAGTGACAAGCCACTTTCGCCCCGCCTGCTGCAGGAGGCCACCCCTGATTTCCTGAGCCTGGGTTCGACGCCCCGTCTCTGCGCTTCCCACTCGCATCTCAGCCATTGTCCCCACACCACTGCTGCTGCATGGCCCTGTGGGTTACATCACCGTCTACACATCAAGTTCCTTGAAGGGGAAGAGTGGGCCACAGTGTTCTTTGTAAGCCCACAACCCAGCCTAAAGGGGAGCACTTCGTAGAAACCATAGTCAGTGTATGAAAAGTAAGTGTAGCTAACATTTATTAACAGAAGTCCTCGGTAATAATGACAGACTTAAGTGAGAGTTCAGTATACCAGGAGTCCCAGACACATCGATGGGAAATGGGAAACGGAACGACCAGGCCTGGGAGAAAATAGAGGAGATGAAATGTCCTCATTAGAAAAAGAGCAGTGTAAATAAATACGAAAAGGAGCTGATGCGCTTTCTGTGATTAAAACCTGAAATTGGGACCATCTGGCTAAGGAATGTTAGGAAACCAGGCGGAGAGGAAATCATAGGGGCTGCAGGTCAGGCTGAGGCTTTACGAGGATCGTCTGTGGGTCAGGCTGAGGCACTTCTAAGCATGTTCTGTGAGCAGCTCCGCCTGGCATGTCTGCTATAAAGACAGACACGTGCTCCCCGAGCCTCAGCTCCCTCACCTAGGAAGTCACAGGACAGCTGACATCCCCGGCTTTCAGGTCTGTACGATCTACTGTCTGTGGTTTCAGGCAGGGCTGGCTACGCCGTGGAGATGTCGCTCTGAAAAGTGTTCTCATCGCGGCCGGCCTCACCTGGGTCCAGGACAACCGACAACTGCGATGGCCAGTTTGGCCTCCTAGTTCCGCTTCTGTTCCCAGCTAGGTTTTCGCTCGTGTTTTCTTCTTATAAATCTGGGTGTAATTGATGTAGAACATGACCTAGTTTCAGGTGTATGACATGATGATCTCTTGTTTGTCTACACTGAGAAATGACGGCCACAAGTCTATTTATCATCCGTCATCACGCACATAGACTTTTTTCCATGGGACAAGAACTGTGAAGTTTGACTCTCAGCAACTTTCCCATATGCGATGCAGTAGAGGTAATGTGGCCACCACGCTGTCCCTCACCCCCACCCCCACGGCATGTAAGTCACGGCTGGAAGTGGCCCCTTTTGGCTCCCTTCTTCCTCCGGCCTCTCCTAACCATTTCGAAGACAGTTCTGCAGCTCAGGACTTTATGGACACACACAGGAACTAGCTGACGAGGCCCACACATGCTGTGCGCTCGGGAGGCCACCGGGCCCCCTGGGCGGTGCTCTCCTGTGCAGGAAGCGTGGGGCTGGGTCACCAGCCAGGACCCAGGACCAAGCGGCGTGGTCTTCCTTCCCCCCGAGGGGGCCAGGGGCACACTGAAGCGACCAGCGAGCCAGACCACCAGGGCAGGCCACCCGGGGGGTGGGGGCCAGAGCAGGGAGCGTCCTGGACTCAGCCATCCACATGGCGGGGCCAAGAGAAGGTCCAGAGTGCCCCAGGTGGTGGCTGCCCGGTGGTGGCTTCGTGGCTTTGTCTTCCCAGCCACTTTCCAAGGAGGTTTCCGCTGACGCTGCAGAGAAACGTTCAAGTGCCCGGTGGCCCACAGTCGCCGGGAGGCCGGCGGACTCAGGAGACCGCAGGCTGGCCAGAACGAAGGCACCCGATCACGTGATTCGGAGCAAGGCGTGCACTACCAGACAGTCCAAGGGATTTGCATGGCTCTGCGGCCACACGAAAATGTAGCGTGGGCCTTCGGACGTAAAAATATTTTGCCTGCTGCCGTTCAGACTTGATAAAACACTTTATACGGGGTGCACTCCTCTGGCTGCTTCTGTTTGCATGAGATGGTTTGGCTCAGTCTTTTATTCACACATGTGGGATAAAATGCCACCTGAAAGCGTGAAGCTAAAGTGTGTGAGCCTACAGGCTCTTACAACGAGGATAACGAAGCACCCACGCACACCCAGAGCCGGCATCGTGGGCTGGCGGCCTGTGCCTCACGTTCAGCTCCACGCTCAGCAGGGCCCTGTTGTGCTTTCATGCTCTGTTATCTCCATCTTGAAATTCTCAATAATTCTGGGAAAAGGCCCAATATTTTCATTTGTACTGGGTCCTACAAAGTAGTAGCAGGCTTATATGTGTGTGTCATTACGTGATGGGCAGAGAATAGATAGATGATGTTAGAGGACACATGACAGACAGACAGACAGACAGATAGATAGGAATATTAATAGATGGTGATGATGATGATGATGATGATGATGAGACACTTGAGTAAACGAGCTAAGTCTTGGGGATGGAGGAGAAACTTCTACCACAGGTTGAGTGGCTGGACCTTCTTTTCTGCAAACTCAGCATTCTTCTGCGTGTTCGCATCCTCTCTAGAAAGTTTCCAATTACTCGTCGAGAACTTTAATGCTCTAAAGCGCCCCTTGTTTTATGAGCTGCAGGAAGATTCGTTTGCACACTTCACTGAGCGGAGCAGCATTGTTTATGTGGGGACTTCAAAGCAGGTTAGAGAGCCGCTGCTTCTCGAGAAAGCGGTGTATTCGTCAATAAGGGTTTCCCCACTGCTGTTTGTTATAACTTCACACCTCAGAACCAGCTAATCCTCAGTGAAAAATATGCCTCTCTTGTCACCACCTCAGACTTCGCCGAGCGTCCAGCTGATTCCAGATATGCAGACGGTAGCCTTGGGGCCTGAGTCACAGGGACTGTCACGCCGGTGTCCCTGCAGACAGGCCTGGTCTGGAGGCCTCTGATGGATGACACCTGGGCGATACTCGGACAGGGGAAAATGGTCTCAGCAACAAGAGGAGTCAATTCTAAAAATAAATGGCTAGAGAGCCTTTAAAACTCAGTGTTCACCCCCCTTGCGTTGCCATTTTGGTTATTACATATCAGTGGTTTCCTGAAATTCCATTATTCTGTTATTCTCCACTCGGGTTTGCTTTTTAAAAATTACATTTTCTTTCTGGATAAGGATATTCACTGGTTCCTGAACTGTTAGAGCTGGAAGAAGTATTTGGCTTTATCTTCTTTATTGTTTTATACTTTCTTAGTATTTGGGTGTTAGCTTCATGTATATGTGTATATGTGTATATATATATATATATATATATATTATGTCCTTTTTTGCTATGTCTTCATTCCTCATATGCAGAGCTTTTTCCCCCAATATTGTATTATTTAACATAAGTCCACTTTTTTTGTTAAATGGATTTAGCACCATTTAAAGCAACAGTACTCATTAAACCTTAGCTTCAATAAGCTAGTTTTATGCTTTCAAACATCCATAGACAAACATATCTGTAAGTAATACTTTTCCCTAAACATTTTCAATGCCCACCTGCAAACGACTCATCTACCTCTTTAATACACATTCTACAATTTGAGGCATAGAGATGTAATCCATACTTTTCTTGGTACCCAGGAGCCAATGAAGGCTGAGTGGGCTTATTACTGTTAAGAAAGTTTACCCCACAGCCCAGTGGAAAATCACAGGATTAAGAAAAATAAATCTTCAAATCCTTACTACACAGTTTCCTACCTCTAACCTCTTTGGATAAGTGACTGCAAATCCCTGAATCTGTTTCCTCAGGTGTAGACTTTGAGTTGAGCCACCAGCCTTGCTCACAAGGTATTTGTGAGTACTAAGTGAGCCCATGGAGGAAGGCAGGGGTGGCAGTGAGTGGGTTGTAGTGACAAGAGGATGTGTGACTGACCCAGACTGCGGATATGAGGCTGAGTGACATAGGAGACGGCCATCCAAGGCCACAAGGGTGGTTATTCACAGGCCATGAATGGAACCAAACATTCCTAACTGCCAGTTTGACCATCGCCTTGATGCAGAATCGAGTAAGTTAATTAGCTGCCGAATAAGCGTTGCATGCATCAGGCCTCTGCTTGCAAAGCACCAGGTTGTGACTGATAACATTTTTTTTTCCTGATGAAAATGCAGTTACACAGTATTGCAGAGCCATTACTGGCTCCACAGTCCTTTTCTGACGTGGTTGCTTCCCTGCAATGCGTCTCCTCTGCAAAAGGTAGGGCGATTGGTTCGTTTCTGATTTTTCTGCTTTCAAACCAACATATGGTTCTGTTTAAACGTGTCCATGTTTGCAACTTATGGTGGACGTTTTTGGCACTTGGAATAGTATCTTGCAATTATACTTAGTGTAGAAAGAAGGGTTTGCTTTAACAGCAGAATGCATGAAATAAAAAAGTTCAAGTCAAATTTATTGGCTGCTGAGAGCCCTTGAGAATGTAGACGTCTGGTCTGGGGGAGCTCAATGGATTTCTGTTCTTGGTGCATGCACCCACTTACGTGCTCACGGCCCACCCCCACCCCGCGGCCATGACATGAAAGCGTCTGAGTGTTGTGCAAGGCTGGAGCTTTTTGTGTTAATCTATCCCATATGCTCTAGGTATTCAACAGACAGGGAATTCAGTCAGGGTCGGGGGCAAGCCTGGGCTTGTAGCATGGGGACCCTGGGAAGGGTCTGGTGTAGTCAAGACGAAGGGAACAAGTAGAGAAAAGGGCATATGAGAAGCAGACGGAGACTTCAAGTGCAGCCCAGCCCGAAATCCTGGTTTGTGAGGAAGGCAAGGGCCCCTCTCGGCAGGTGGTGGACGCTCACTGAGGGAGGGAGGTCCTCCTGTGCCCCGTTGCCCATGAGGCCCAGACGGGCCCTGTTCTGGGTCTCAGTGCAGGCGTTAGACTCAGAAAGAGAACAATTCCTTGAAACTCAATAGTGCCCCAGCATCAGATCGGAGACACGTGGAAATGAATGAGACACAGGACTTCTGCCCAACGAATGGGAAGGCCCATTAGACCTTTTGTGATTTAAGCAAAAACATTTTGTGTTTTAGGTAGTGAATTTTAAGCAAATGAACGAGATGTTGAGAGATCTCAGTAGTTAGAATATTCTACCACAGGCAGGAAATGTCCGGCCAGCTCTTCATGTATCAGGAGACCATGGAGATGTGAGGCAGAGCCGGGTGCAGAGACAGGGCCGGGTGCAGAGACAGTGCCGAGTGCAGAGACAGGGCTGGGTGCAGAGGCAGGGCTGTGTGCACAGGCAGGGCCGTGTGCAGAGACAGGGCCGTGCGCAGAGACAGGGCCTGGTGCAGGGCTGGGCACAGAGGCAGTGCTGGGCGCAGGGACAGTGCCGTGTGCAGAGACAGGGCCGGGTGCAGAGACAGGGCCGTGTGCAGAGAGGGTCATGCACAGAGGCAGGGCCGTGTGCAGAGAGGGTCATGCACAGAGGCAGGGCCGGGTGCAGGGCCGGGTGCAGAGCCGGGCGCAGAGGCAGGGCCGGGTGCAGGGCCGGGTGCAGAGCCGGGCGCAGAGGCAGGGCCGGGTGCAGGGCCGGGTGCAGAGCCGGGCGCAGAGGCAGGGCCGGGTGCAGGGCCGGGTGCAGAGCCGGGCGCAGAGGCAGGGCCGGGCGCAGAGAGGGCCTGGCGCAGAGGCAGGGCCTGGCGCAGAGGCAGGGCCGGGTGCAGAGCCGGGCGCAGAGGCAGGGCCGGGCGCAGAGGCAGGGCCGTGTGCAGGGCTGTGCACAGAGGCAGGGCCGGGTGCAGGGCTGTGCACAGAGGCAGGGCCGTGTGCCGAGAGGGCCGTGCGCAGAGGCAGGGCCGGGCGCCTGAGGAACTCAGGAGAGGCGGCCCTGGGTGCAGGCGCCCGGCTGTGGAGGAGGGCGTGGGGTCAATGCCGAAAGGCCGCCGGGATTGCTGTGCCTCCATCGTTCCTTACCTACGTTTTTGCGTCTGCGATTTGCAGTCGCTCCTTCTAACTGCGGGCGCCTCCTTCTGGGTGGCCCTGATCTTTACTTGTGACCCGGTTCTGAGGGCTCCTTCGGTGACGAGGTCCTGACCCCCATCCGTGTAGCTCTTGCACGGCGAGCCCGGCCCGGCCCGGAAAGCCGTCTCTCCCGTGCAGTGCACGCCCTCGTGGTTTGGGTTCGCTGAGGCCCCTCATCTCCTTCAGCTCCGAGACTGTTATTCTCCGAGAGGCCCCTGACTTCCCAAAGC
Source organism: Craseonycteris thonglongyai (assembly GCA_004027555.1). Taxonomy (NCBI): domain Eukaryota; kingdom Metazoa; phylum Chordata; class Mammalia; order Chiroptera; family Craseonycteridae; genus Craseonycteris; species Craseonycteris thonglongyai. The sequence continues at coordinate 10,971 of PVKE010003653.1, read as the reverse complement.
CCAGCGAGTGCCACCCACCTGGGTGCACCCCCGGCCGGCGCCCCCGTAGGAGACGGCGCCTCGGAGAGAACTGCGATGAGCACCGAGGACAGAACCGTGAGAGGAGCAAACGTCCTCATGGTCCCCAAGGAGGCTGCTGTGCAGAGGGGAGCTGCCAGCGCCACTCACACAGCCGCCTTCACGCGCGCACAGGCGTGAGCGGGGACAGGCAGGCAGGAGGAAACGATGGGGGGTCCCTGCGCCACAGGACCAGGGGGCCGCTTGGGCGGGGCAGTCAGGGGAGGCTTCTCGGAGGAAGTGGCATTGGCACCAAACTCTGAAGAGTAGGAGTAGTTAGCTCAGGAAGGCGGGACGTGGGTTCCTGGGAAATGAAACAGCGACGCCCAGGGCAATAATGTGACACAAACAAACAAACAAACAAACAAACAAACAAACAAGAAAAGAAAAGAAAGAAACCAGTGGGGCTTCTACCAGAGATCTCCCATTTGGTCTCTTCTGACACCCCAACCCTGAGGGGACAATTAGTCGTCGGGAAACGAGTGTTTACAAAACGGGTCCAGGGGGTGTCACTGTGGTGGGCCCTGGCCATTCCTCTGTGACACCTTTGCTTCAGGTACAGGGGTCTTGGCTTCTCTCCTGAGATCTGAAGCAGTTTCCTTTTCTTGGGCCTATTGTATTTACTTATTTATTTATTTTGGGGGTAAAGTTTTATGTATTCTGCACGTGTTTGTAAAAGAATTGCCCAAGATTTGTATAAAATGTTGCTTACGGCTCTTCTAATAGATAAATACAAAATTCCATGGGTGGGATGGGAAGAGGACAGAGGGACAGCAGGGGTGGGGGTCCCTGGTGAAGGAGCTACTTGGGGACCCAGGCCAGGCTGAGGACGCAGGGTCTAAGCTGAACGTCCACAGGGTTGGATTCGAATGTGAATTATGAGAAAGCACCCGTTTGACACCCACTCGCCTAGAGAAACACGAGCAGAACCCATGTTTGAATCCACTCGGAGACGATGCTTTAAAAAGCGCCCCTGCTGGGACCTCCGCCTGCACACCGGTGCCGGGTGGCGGGCACACAGCCAGGGTCACCTGACCGTTGGGTGCCAGAGAGCCTCTCGTGCCCTGGGAGAGTTGAGATCGCTGCGGGAAAAGCCAGGGCGGTGAGGTGTCCCAACCGTGAAGGACCAAGTTGGCGAAAGCTGCCGGGCTCACTGATGCGCAGCTGGACCAGGAGCTCTGGGAAGGCGCTGGGTGAGGGCAGCGGGCAGCGGGCAGCGGGGACGTCGGGGCCCGTCCGCGCCGGGCTCCCGTCTTCGGGCTTGTGCGGTCGGGGGGACCCGTTCGCGCCACACTTGGTTCCGGCCGTGCGTGCACACCGGGCCCCCAGCTACCAGACTGCACGCTGAGCCCTGGGGACGTGAGCACAGAGCGGGGGCCGGGCTTCGAGGCCCGGCGGCCTCCCCGGAGGAGGGGACCGGGTGCGCGTGGAGGGCTGACCACCGGGCTCCGCCCGCGCGTGTTCGCTCCTCGCCAGGGCTCGCTTCCCCTCGGGAACGTCCCCAGCCTTGGGGCCCCTCTTGGCACATGGGGAGACAGAGGCTGGGGACAGGCAGGACCCGCCTTCACACGCAGCATCGTTGGCTGCCCCGGCTCTGCCCTCCGCGCTGTCCCACGCTGTGGGCCGTGATTGCAGCACCCGCCACGCGTGGTGTAGAGGGGGGTGGGGGGTGCCGAGACCGTCCCTGCGGCCCGGGGGGCTGTCCCCAGGCTCACGCGCACTCGTGGACTCGGAAGTCCACCGGGCAGGGCCCGGCGGCCGCCAGGGGCCATCGCGAGCCTCACGGCCGCGTGGGCTGGGCCGGGAGCGCCGTGCCGGCTGGGACTCGGGCCACGCGGCGCGTGCACGTGCAGGACGCTGTGGCATTTGCTCAAACCACAGGGCGGGTCTGGCGGTGGACGGCAGTGCCTGTCGGCTGGGAGGGGACATTCCTGGGCTCTGAGTGCTGGCACGGCCCTTAGGGCTTTATCTCTAAGCCGAAAGGGAAGGGATGGATTTAGCCCGGAGGGGCCCAGGGCTCCCCGGCCTCGCCTGGGGCTCAGAACCGCCCTCCGGGGGGGAGCCCTCCAGCCAGGGCTCCCGCCTGGTCCTCAGCTGTTTCCTGGCGGCATCAGTGTCAGCTGAGTCAGGGCCTGGTCCAGTTACAGGGATTTTCCGGGCTGCCCGGCCCCGTGGACGGGGACAGCTGTGTGACCCAGCTCCGTCCTCTGGGGGAAGTCCAGCCGGGCTCAGCGCGGACGTTCCCGCCCTGCCCATCCCTGCGGCTCCGTGGGCATCGCTGTACTAAGTACACATGAGCGTCGGGGGGCGGGGTACCCGAACTCTTCTGTGTGAGAAGCCCTGTCATCTCCTTATCGTCTCATACACACACTCCCGACAAGAGACGTGGCTTCTTTTTTTTTTTTTTTCTTTCCCCATTTGTGTTTTGAGACTTTGTGACAAGAAATTGAAAAGTGGAGAGGAGGCGGCTGGAGGCTGAGAAGAGACCGGGGTGACGGGGAGCGAGGGGCAGGCGGGGAGCAAGGAGGCCTGTTCTGCTCCGGGGAAGAGAGGCTGGGGTTTGGGGGGAAAGATGGAAGGAATCGGCACTGTGACGGGTGTGACACAGCCAAGGCAAGTCCCCGGGGGCCCTGCAGGTCACGGTGGGGGGGCATGCCGGCTCCCACGGGCACACACAGGGGTCACCGGGCATCTCTGATGCAGGAAAGTAAGTGCTGTCGCAGAAGCACAGATGGTGAAACACCCCTATTCCCCATGAGAGGGTTTCAGCCCAACTGCAGCGACGGTCCCTGTTTTTCGGTGCCCCGGGGCCTCCAACATCACCTTTGTCACCAGGGGAGGTCGGTGTGGAGATAAGTGACGTGGACGTGACAGCCCAGGTTCTCAGCGAGCATGTCACCCCCAGATGGTGGGCCATGCCAGGAGCCCCTGCTTGTAGAAGTGCACCCCACACACGTCACCGCTCACGGCCCCGGAGCGCCAGCCCAGAAGGACGCGCTCCGGCACCCGGGGGGCTCTCGCTCCGACGGGGGAGCATGACGGTCACTTTACAGCACCGGTCCCCTCCCGACGTGCCCACAACCCAGGCCGGGCTCAGAGGGGCCCGTGGCGTGCACGAGACGAACGGACTCGGGTAACTGAAAATCTGCAAGGGCCAGGCTAGAACAGTAAAAGTGAATCGTAGTCGGTCGCCTCCGTGTCTCCGCATTTCTCATTCGGAGCAGGGAAGGAGGCAGCGCGTTCGCTCAGTGGGCAGGAGCTAATTAAGAGCCAAACTAAGAGCAATTCCATCGTTAAGGAGCTTCTGCACAGACTACGCGACATCCTTGTCTCTGTAACACCCAGGTTTATTGCCCGCTGCTGAGCAGACGACCGGGGCTGTGGTCCTAGTTCTCACACTTACTAGCTGGGTGACACCAGGCCACGTCCTGACACCCTGTGAGTCCTGGTTTGCTCACCTGTGACATGCACGTAGAAACGAATGCCTCACAGGCTCTCGCTAGAATGTCACCTATGTGAGCGTACTTCAGAGTCCCGGGCAGTTGTTCTATCTCTGACCTGCCCTAGTCTCATGAGTCGCATGGCGACACTTCTGCCCTGGTCCTTTGGAAGCCAGTCACTAAAACCAACCTATATTCCAGAGGGGGTGCATTCGACTCCATGTCTTCTGAGCATGTGTGAAAGTCCGGACAAATATTCCCCCAGTGCAAGACCCCCGGGGTCTTCCTCACTTCCACGGTCACACTCTTCTTTCTTTTCTGTTTTGTTTCTTACCTGTTCTAGGCTGTTGGCTGCATGAGACTGTATCAGCCTCGCTCACTGGCGTAGTTGCTTATTCCCGTTATTGCGGGAATAGATGGTGGCTGGCCCTGTTTTCCCGCCTTGACAATGGCGAGACAGCAGCCATCCTGGGGAGATTCCCCCAAGTTTCAGAGTGCAGAAGGGGCAGGGCCAAGGTCAAAGCCTTCGAGTCCTCCGGGATTCCAACGGCGACCCCATCCAGCGGTTACCCTGCCACTAAAAACTCCAGGAGACCGCTCATCTTCTCTCGGCTCGAGGAAATGACAGTGTGGTGACCCTGGAAGGGACTTTAGCCATCAACTCCCTGACTGCCCGCCAGCTGGGGGGACCCCGAGGCCTGAGGAGCAAATCACTACACAAATCTCCAGGGTTAACTGGGGCCCAGGTCCCCCAAGTGTTGATCCTGCGCCCTTGTTCTGAGCCATTCCCACAAGAACAGGTGCTTTCGGAATGTCCTCGGTGGTGGCGTTATTCTAAATACCCGCGTCTCCCCCGCCAGCCCTGTCTTTCCCATACGGAGTCGAAAGCCACATAAATGAAATGAGGACAACATGTTCTACAGCCAGGAAGGAGTGGTTGCTGGGGTTTTTTTGTTTTTTTTTTAAAGAATAAAATGACTTGGATCAATAGGTCTTTATGGAAAAGCCCTGGAATCTACACATATCTGGATGCTGAAAACGTATTTCAATTGGCTGAGCTAATAAAAGAGAGGAACTTCAACCTCGGAATCAGTAATCACTTAGCTCAAAAGGATGACTTGTCGCCTGGCACCTGGACTGTGAGTGGCTGGAGCGTTGCAAAGAGAAGCTGGGTGTCAGGAAAGTGGCATCAGGGACCGGAGGGCTGTGGGCTTTGGGGACGAGACAGTTAAAGCCTCCCGGGGTGGGGAGGGAGTCCGGTCCCAGCGTGCGGTGCCAGGTCAGCGATGTGGCCGGTGGCACCGGCAGTCCCGGGAGCGTTCCCTGACCCAGGTCTCGTCACACTGCTGGAGGCAGCAGGGACCCTGCGTGGTGAACGGGCTCCACGCACCCGATGCGCCCTGCTGGAGCCACACGTCCCGGCTGGGAGCCCGCGGACACCGTGACAAAGGGAGCCGGCTCTGGGACGTGGCCGCTGGGCTGGACGTGGCTTCGGCCGGGCGGCCTGACTGCTGATGGCCCCTGGCCGTTTGCTCGCACCTTGTTCAGAGCCCGGGGGAGGCTGCGCACGCAGGCTGCTGGGAAGCCACCTCCGGGCCGGGAGCCGGGCCGGCAGACTCAGGCGGATGCGGAGTCCCGCTCCGTCTCTGCTCCGTGTCGGCGGCAGACGCAAGTGCGGTGAGCGTGTCCCCACACGGAGTTCCCCACCGCGCCTTCGGGGTCCTAGTGGGGCGGCGGCCAGGGGAGGCGCCCCGGGGTCTGCAGTGCTGGCTTCTGATCCACAACCCACGCTGGGTGACCAGGACGACGCGGAGCGGGGCTGGGAAAATTCACGGAGCCTCTTGGGGTCTCGGTTCTTCACGGCAGACGATGGTGAAACATTTGCTGCGATCTGTCCTCAGCGCACAGATTGTCCTACTTGCCTTCGTGTGCTTAGCCCTGGGTGCGGGGCCTGGGGCTCCGTGCACCCGAAAATTGCCTGTCACCTTGAAGTGCTTTGGAACCGAAGACCCGGTGACGAGATGTGGGTGAGAACTTGGGAAGTCTGCGAAGCCCAGGCCGCATCGCAGGAAAGCCAGTCAGCCTCGCGGGCCATGTATTCTGTGTCGCCGCCGGGGCCTCGGGGCAGCTCGGAGCCGCTGTTAGGCCCGCGTGCGCGCTGCAGTGGTCAGCGTCGTGGTTAGAAAACACGCAGGGGAGCTCGCCGCCCGTGTCGCCACCTCTGAGACGTGCACGGCTCCCCTCAGGCCTCCTCTCCCCGTCGTCCTCCTGGCGGCCCGAGGGGCCTCGTGGTATTTTCCCTGCAGACGCCGGCGTTCTTCGCTGTGTCCCCACACAGGTTTAATCTCCCGTCCACGCCGCGTTCTTCCCACCTCCTTGGAGCTTCACGCAGAGGAACGGATAACTAAGCAGAACCAGCAAGTGTTATAATTGACATCCGGTGGCCCGGCAGCATGGCTAGCCCTGTGGTGTGACTGTCCCCGGCTGAGACGGGGCAGGCCCGGTCTGTAACCCACAGTTCATTGTGACACGAGGAGCAACCTACACAAAACCTCGCTCACAGTGCCCCAGACATCATCGGACCCCAGTGCGTGGACACTGGCTGTCGTTGCGCTGGTTACGCTACGACGACTCTTTCCATTCAAGTCACTTACATCAGAGGACACCGGGGCAGAGCCCGGCGGCCTTGGAGTCCCCCAGCCCGCGATGCGACATTCACACACTTCCAGGGCCCCTTCCTGGTGCTTCTTAGGTCCAAACACAATAGAGGTGGAATTCTAAAGCCCCAATTAAGTGGAAAAGGTTGCTTTCCCGGTGACAATAGGCCTGAGCTAAGCAACAACAAAAAAGCGACTTACTTTGGCAACCTTTGTTCGGAAGAATCCTCTGAAAAAAGCCCCCCTTGGAAGAATGTGAATGGGGCCTGAGCCACCTTCCTAACCCCCGCCCGCCTGTCTCACACAGGGTGACGTGAGAGTGGGGCGGGGGGCCCGCCCCCTTTTGTGGTAGGGGCTGCACAGAACAAAACCCAGGGCTCCGAGGGGACTCCCGCTCCCACTCTGCTGAAATAAGGGCCGGATTCCTCTTCCTTCTTGGCCCGGAGCGGGTGAAGGAAGAGCTCACTCCTGCGAGCACACAGGATTTGCTGGCCACGGTGGGCGTTCCAGTGCGAGTTCCCAATTGAATGCAGACCCCCCGGCACAGACGCTCTGCTCCTCCCTGTCCCTGGAGGGGGGCAGGGGGCGTGCCTGCCAGGCTGCACCCCCTCCTCTGCCCCATGCCCACCCCACACAGCAGGCTGCACAGGGCAATTAGGCCCGGGGCCTGCGGACTCCAGGCTCCAGGCTGCAGAAACGCTACCCCAGGGCCGGCCCCGCCACCTCCCCGCCCTCCTGCTGTGGGATTCCCTGTTCCACATGGCTTCCCAGGTAAACACGCGTGAGAAGTCACAGGCGGGAATGGAGCTCGCGATGAACTGGTTTGCTTAATGAGACGATCATGGCGCTATAACTGGAAAGCGCATAAAATTGCAGCTGACCCTTGAGGGCTCAAACTTGGCCTTCGCTGGCCCTTGGGTCATCCTCACTAAACACGGCAGGATCGTACACGTTACGCGCGCATCTGTTTTTACAAGAGACACATCAGCAGAGCGGAAGCCTGGCTCTTCCCGCCTCAGGACTGCTCCAGCAATGACGCGTGTCCTTGTGGGGACCGTCCCTCTTCCCTGGGCCACAGCTTCTTTCTGTAACCGTCCGGTTATTTTTCCTGCTTGGGGATTTCGTCTGAGGATTCAATGAAGTCGTAATAACAGCCGCGTGTGGACAGTTAGGACGTGCAAAGCTCCGCACTAATTCAGCCCCACACACGCTCTCCCTAATGCTCACACGTTTCTGGGGCGCGGACCTGCCTCGTTCTCAATACACAGGCCGGGGACTGTCAGGCATGTGGGGTTAAGGGGCTCCCAGGGGCCAGGGCTGAGCTCCTGGGGGAGCTCAGGGTCAAAGCCAGCTCTGCTGAGCCCAGACTGTAAGCGCTGAGTGACACCAGGCCACTCCGCAGGCCACGCACAGTGTTTTGTGGGAACCGCTCCTGTGGCCCCCAAGGTCAGTGTCCTCTCCTCATTCCCTGCAGGAGACGGGGGACGTCCTGCCTGGCCTCCGCGTCGAGTTCTGCCTGTGGACAGTGAGTGTGACTTCGCTCCATGGAGTCGCTGGGACTAGTCCATGGACAAAGAGGCGCTTTGTCTCTGACAGTCCCAATCGGTGTGGCCCAGAGGATGCCGATAATCAATTCGTAAACCCGAGCGGGGAAGAGCCAGCCGCTCACGGGGCTGGGAAGCTGACAGCAAACCCGCACGTCCGCCTAGCTGTGAACAGTCCCTGGTGACACGGTAATCAGACCCGTCCCCACGTCTCTCCGCGCCGTCGTCCAGCATCTTCCTCCTGTCCCGGTTGTCCTTGGTGCCCCCGAAAGACGGCCCTGTGACATCGGGGTGCTGAGGCTTCATCGAGAGCCCTGCTTGGTGCCTTTGGGGTTACGGACCCCGAGCGGTGGGCACCGTTTCACAGCGGGTGCTCTGGGACTCGAGCTTCCTGCCTTCGGCCGCCGGAGAGCTAATGCCACCCTCCCGCCTTCTCCCCTCTCAGACGTCCCGTCCAGAGCGACACGGAGCCAAGGGCCCCCGCCCGGCGGCTGCGGGAGCCCCTGGATGTGGGACTTCTATCTTCAGTGACTTAATGGCCCAGACGTGACCTTGGTTTTGTCCTCATCTTTCCAAGGTAGGCTTTTTATTCCTTTAGGGGGAGAAGAAAGTGCTGCTTTGATCTCAAATTAAGCGAATGCTCTTCGCAGGGCCCCGCCGGGGGGACGGGCGGCGGCTTTGCAGGGGACACGTGCCAAGGCCAGGTGGTGTGTCCTGCTGGGGCACGTCTCTGGGTGCTGTGGGCGGGGGAGCGGAGGTGCCACCCCACAGCAGCGAGGCTCCGCAGAGGAGGGGCTTCGTCCTCATTCGTCGGCAGCGGCCGCCTGGGGGCCGGGCTTGGCTTCAGCGCCGTGCGAGCCGCCCCGGGTCCGGGAGCAGATGTGAGCGGCCAGGGGAACACAGGAAACACGAGAGCCCGGAGCCGCGGCCCGTAAACAGCGCCCATGTGTCCCGGGGCCGGCTGGGGCATCCGCGGAGTCCTTTCTCAGATGTCCATGTCCCCTCGGGCGGCTTCGGTTGAACAGACGTGACACTGGCTCCTGTGACATTCACTCACCAGCGTCACACGGGCTGACGTACAGACCCCGTGCAGCCGCACGTGCTGGGCTGGGGGCTCCGGAGAGCTCGGCTGATGGTCCTGCGGCAATTCCGGTTCTGTGAGGTTCGGATTGCTCTTCTCCTCGGCACTTTAGGCTCCCCCAGAACATCTCATAGAAGCGGGGATCCCAGCAGCCCGCCCATCTCCCTCCAGAGGTGAAGAGAGACTGAGAAGGCGTCCCCCCAGCTGACCAGGTTCGGGGACCCACTCAGGAGCCACGCTCCCCACTCCTAACTTCTAATCCATCCAGGACCCTGCGTGTCTGAAAATGGAATCCCACAGCCTCGCAGCTTTTACGGACAACACGTTTAAGAACCGCCGCGGCTCAGCGGCGCTTGCCGGCGTGCTTTGGTTGGGAAGGAGCGTATCACTTTCGAGCAGCTCTGGGTTCACAGCGAAGCGGAGCAGAGCGCAGATTGCCCCCGGCCCGCTTCACGCCGCACACACAGCCGCTCCATCGGCAGCATCCCCCCGGGACAGGCGGCTGGTGGGTGTCGTTGTGACTGCGGTCTGCTGAGTCCTCGGGCCCCACCCACACTGGAGAGGCCAGGACACGCGAGGACACTGAGCGCAGAGCAGCGGACTTGGGACAGGGACAAAGTGCCCCTGTGCCCAAACTCAGCTGAGCCCCCGCCCAGCTCAGAGCGACCACGGTGTGGGCAGTTTGCGGAGCTCTGGGGCTGAAGCACAGGGAGAGCACTTGCCCGAATGACTGGAAGATATAAAACTTCCAATGGACTTTTAAGTCGAAGAGGAACGGTTCAAAACGTGACGAAAATTCATAAATTCATGTGCAGCCAGAATCAAGGGAGCCGGAGATACGTGGGCTTGTTCTGATTGGCCACGCGTCCCGCTCAAGATTGGGGGTTCTGCTATTATGAGAAAAAAGAGGACTGCGGATGCTGGGGATCCACCAGCAGTCTGTCCCACGGGTCCTTGTGCAGTTTAGAAGAGCGATCGAGTTAAAGACCAGAATAAATAAAATACGAAGGCAGAAAACTCACTGAGAACACTGTTGCTCGAGTGGCACCTTAAATGATGCAGTGGCTAATTTTCACGGTAACTGGCGAATGACAGGCTGTCGCGTTCAGGTTGTCTCTTGCTTCGAGTTGACGCTTTTCTGAGTGTAGAAGCAGTAATACCTCACTGTACTTTGTCTAGAAAAAAAATTAGAAAGTGTGGAAAATCAGAAATAACGAATTATCCCCCCACGCGGCGGTAACTACCTCTTTTACGTTGGTCTAGACATATTTTTTTCTTTGAACATGGATCTCACAGGTGTATGTTCACGTTTACAAGGACATCACGCATTATCTTATAACCGGGTCTTTTTCATTTTAATCATCTTGTCCGCCTGGACTCTTAGCTGTGTCCCCAGACCCCTCCTTTGGCTGATGGCGCGGAATGCAGCAGAGAAGCGGCAGCGTCCTGTGCTGCTCCCCAAGTGCCTTTGGGAAGAAGGGGTGCAAGCCCCCCGGACGCTGCCAGTCCCGGGAGGGTTAGTCACAGGCCCACCTGCTCACCCTGCTGCCCTCGCCCAGGCCTGGGGGCGGGCGGGGGACAGGGACAGGGGCCGAGGCGACCCACCAGGTGTCAGCCGGGACGTTGCCCGTCTGGGAGCTGCTGTTTTTAGGGCACCTCCTGCAGGTCCCAGGGGCGTGAGGCCAGTGCCCGAGGGACATATTCTGGGGGCTCCGTGGGAAGATGCATTTTACAATTTGGAGGGGAAACCCATTTCTCAAGGTGAGCTTTGCCTTGGGCCATGGGTTAGTTGGGGCACCTAGGTGTGTGCTTGCACGCGCGCGTGTAGAGGGCATGGTGTGCGCACGTGTTAGTAAGCATTTCACGGATCCCAAGTCCATCCTAGCTAGTGGCTGGTGACTGTCCCCTGGAATTTCAGGGAGGATGTTCTGCACAGACGCGCGTGCACACCGCGCCCTGCTGTCCCCTCCCTGACGCCGTCGGCAGCGGGTCGCAGCGTGTTCAGGGCTCAGCTTTGGCCGGGTCCCCTGGGTCCTCCCGCCTCCCTCCCCGGGGTCCTGGCAGCTCGCAGCGCCCCTGCAGCCCGCGGGGTGGGGGCGGGGCCCTTTGTTAGGGACGCACGGGGCGGGCCGATCAGGGGCGGCACGGGGATTGGTGGAGGGAGGGAAGCCCCGCCCCGCCCCGCCCCGCCC